>OW119933.1:96317860-96600360 GCA_933210815.1 Meta bourneti
GTGAGCAACACAATGGGCTATTGGTGACGGTCCGGGATCAATCCCAAAGGGAAAGATCCGAGGACAACAGCAACGTAATTTTGAACCACGGTCAGATGACGAGGCAACACCTGAGCTGGCATCCCACTCTCCAAATTTCTAGTCTAGCCCTGAGTCCACAGAATAGTTCCTTCAGGCAGGGTTCTCTAAAAAGTTAAATCCTATCGAATGAAAAACTCGGAAATAAAAACGAAATATTTTCAAGCCGAAGTGAAAGTTTTCTTTCGCCCGAAAATGGGGGAAAACTTTCACTGTAGGTAGTGTAGGTATAGAGAACAGAGGTAAAAACTCGAATTTTTCCCTCAAAATAGGGGGGGGGGTATTTCAATTAACGTCACACTGGAGCAACACAATGGGCTATTGGTGACGGTCCGGGATCAATCCCAAAGGGAAAGATCCGAGGACAACAGCACGTAATTTGTGAACACGGTCAGATGACGAGGCAACACCTGAGCTGGCATCCCACTCTCCAAATTTCTAGTCTAGCCCTGAGTCCACAGAATAGTTCCTTCAGGCAGGGTTCTCTAAAAGTTAAATCCTATCGAATGAAAAACTCGGAAATAAAAACGAAATATTTTCAAGCCGAAGTGAAGTTTTCTTTCGCCCGAAATGGGGGAAAACTTTCACTGTAGGTATAGAGAACAGAGGTAAAAACTCGAATTTTTCCTCAAAATAGGGGGGGGGGGTATTTCAATTAACGTCACACTGGAGCAACACAATGGGCTATTGGTGACGGTCCGGGATCAATCCCAAAGGGAAAGATCCGAGGACAACAGCACGTAATTTTGAACCACGGTCAGATGACGAGGCAACACCTGAGCTGGCATCCCACTCTCCAAATTTCTAGTCTAGCCCTGAGTCCACAGAATAGTTCCTTCAGGCAGGGTTCTCTAAAAAGTTAAATCCTATCGAATGAAAAACTCGGAAATAAAAACGAAATATTTTCAAGCCGAAGTGAAAGTTTCTTTCGCCCGAAATGGGGGAAAACTCTTCACTGTAGGTATAGAGAACAGAGGTAAAAACTCGAATTTTTCCCTCAAAATAGGGGGGGGGTATTTCAATTAACGTCACACTGGAGCAACACAATGGGCTATTGGTGACGGTCCGGGATCAATCCCAAAGGGAAAGATCCGAGGACAACAGCACGTAATTTTGAACCACGGTCAGATGACGAGGCAACACCTGAGCTGGCATCCCACTCTCCAAATTTCTAGTCTAGCCCTGAGTCCACAGAATAGTTCCTTCAGGCAGGGTTCTCTAAAAAGTTAAATCCTATCGAATGAAAAACTCGGAAATAAAAACGAAATATTTTCAAGCCGAAGTGAAAGTTTTCTTTCGCCCGAAATGGGGGAAAACTTTCACTGTAGGTATAGAGAACAGAGGTAAAAACTCGAATTTTTCCCTCAAAATAGGGGGGGGTATTTCAATTAACGTCACACTGGAGCAACACAATGGGCTATTGGTGACGGTCCGGGATCAATCCCAAAGGGAAAGATCCGAGGACAACAGCACGTAATTTTGAACCACGGTCAGATGACGAGGCAACACCTGAGCTGGCATCCCACTCTCCAAATTTCTAGTCTAGCCCTGAGTCCACAGAATAGTTCCTTCAGGCAGGGTTCTCTAAAAAGTTAAATCCTATCGAATGAAAAACTCGGAAATAAAAACGAAATATTTTCAAGCCGAAGTGAAAGTTTTCTTTCGCCCGAAATGGGGGAAAACTTTCACTGTAGGTATAGAGAACAGAGGTAAAAACTCGAATTTTTCCCTCAAAATAGGGGGGGGGGTATTTCAATTAACGTCACACTGGAGCAACACAATGGGCTATTGGTGACGGTCCGGGATCAATCCCAAAGGGAAAGATCCGAGGACAACAGCACGTAATTTTGAACCACGGTCAGATGACGAGGCAACACCTGAGCTGGCATCCCACTCTCCAAATTTCTAGTCTAGCCCTGAGTCCACAGAATAGTTCCTTCAGGCAGGGTTCTCTAAAAAGTTAAATCCTATCGAATGAAAAACTCGGAAATAAAAACGAAATATTTTCAAGCCGAAGTGAAAGTTTTCTTTCGCCCGAAATGGGGGAAAACTTTCACTGTAGGTATAGAGAACAGAGGTAAAAACTCGAATTTTTCCCTCAAAATAGGGGGGGGGGGGTATTTCAATTAACGTCACACTGGAGCAACACAATGGGCTATTGGTGACGGTCCGGGATCAATCCCAAAGGGAAAGATCCGAGGACAACAGCACGTAATTTTGAACCACGGTCAGATGACGAGGCAACACCTGAGCTGGCATCCCACTCTCCAAATTTCTAGTCTAGCCCTGAGTCCACAGAATAGTTCCTTCAGGCAGGGTTCTCTAAAAAGTTAAATCCTATCGAATGAAAAACTCGGAAATAAAAACGAAATATTTTCAAGCCGAAGTGAAAGTTTTCTTTCGCCCGAAATGGGGGAAAACTTTCACTGTAGGTATAGAGAACAGAGGTAAAAACTCGAATTTTTCCCTCAAAATAGGGGGGGGGTATTTCAATTAACGTCACACTGGAGCAACACAATGGGCTATTGGTGACGGTCCGGGATCAATCCCAAAGGGAAAGATCCGAGGACAACAGAACGTAATTTTGAACCACGGTCAGATGACGAGGCAACACCTGAGCTGGCATCCCACTCTCCAAATTTCTAGTCTAGCCCTGAGTCCACAGAATAGTTCCTTCAGGCAGGGTTCTCTAAAAAGTTAAATCCTATCGAATGAAAAACTCGGAAATAAAAACGAAATATTTTCAAGCCGAAGTGAAAGTTTTCTTTCGCCCGAAATGGGGGAAAACTTTCACTGTAGGTATAGAGAACAGAGGTAAAAACTCGAATTTTTCCCTCAAAATAGGGGGGGGGTATTTCAATTAACGTCACACTGGAGCAACACAATGGGCTATTGGTGACGGTCCGGGATCAATCCCAAAGGGAAAGATCCGAGGACAACAGCACGTAATTTTGAACCACGGTCAGATGACGAGGCAACACCTGAGCTGGCATCCCACTCTCCAAATTTCTAGTCTAGCCCTGAGTCCACAGAATAGTTCCTTCAGGCAGGGTTCTCTAAAAAGTTAAATCCTATCGAATGAAAAACTCGGAAATAAAAACGAAATATTTTCAAGCCGAAGTGAAAGTTTTCTTTCGCCCGAAATGGGGGAAAACTTTCACTGTAGGTATAGAGAACAGAGGTAAAAACTCGAATTTTTCCCTCAAAATAGGGGGGGGGGTATTTCAATTAACGTCACACTGGAGCAACACAATGGGCTATTGGTGACGGTCCGGGATCAATCCCAAAGGGAAAGATCCGAGGACAACAGCACGTAATTTTGAACCACGGTCAGATGACGAGGCAACACCTGAGCTGGCATCCCACTCTCCAAATTTCTAGTCTAGCCCTGAGTCCACAGAATAGTTCCTTCAGGCAGGGTTCTCTAAAAAGTTAAATCCTATCGAATGAAAAACTCGGAAATAAAAACGAAATATTTTCAAGCCGAAGTGAAAGTTTTCTTTCGCCCGAACTGGGGGAAAACTTTCACTGTAGGTATAGAGAACAGAGGTAAAAACTCGAATTTTTCCCTCAAAATAGGGGGGGGGGTATTTCAATTAACGTCACACTGGAGCAACACAATGGGCTATTGGTGACGGTCCGCGATCAATCCCAAAGGGAAAGATCCGAGGACAACAGCACGTAATTTTGAACCACGGTCAGATGACGAGGCAACACCTGAGCTGGCATCCCACTCTCCAAATTTCTAGTCTAGCCCTGAGTCCACAGAATAGTTCCTTCAGGCAGGGTTCTCTAAAAAGTTAAATCCTATCGAATGAAAAACTCGGAAATAAAAACGAAATATTTTCAAGCCGAAGTGAAAGTTTTCTTTCGCCCGAAATGGGGGAAAACTTTCACTGTAGGTATAGAGAACAGAGGTAAAAACTCGAATTTTTCCCTCAAAATAGGGGGGGGGGGTATTTCAATTAACGTCACACTGGAGCAACACAATGGGCTATTGGTGACGGTCCGGGATCAATCCCAAAGGGAAAGATCCGAGGACAACAGCACGTAATTTTGAACCACGGTCAGATGACGAGGCAACACCTGAGCTGGCATCCCACTCTCCAAATTTCTAGTCTAGCCCCGAGTCCACAGAATAGTTCCTTCAGGCAGGGTTCTCTAAAAAGTTAAATCCTATCGAATGAAAAACTCGGAAATAAAAACGAAATATTTTCAAGCCGAAGTGAAAGTTTTCTTTCGCCCGAAATGGGGGAAAACTTTCACTGTAGGTATAGAGAACAGAGGTAAAAACTCGAATTTTTCCCTCAAAATAGGGGGGGGGTATTTCAATTAACGTCACACTGGAGCAACACAATGGGCTATTGGTGACGGTCCGGGATCAATCCCAAAGGGAAAGATCCGAGGACAACAGCACGTAATTTTGAACCACGGTCAGATGACGAGGCAACACCTGAGCTGGCATCCCACTCTCCAAATTTCTAGTCTAGCCCCGAGTCCACAGAATAGTTCCTTCAGGCAGGGTTCTCTAAAAAGTTAAATCCTATCGAATGAAAAACTCGGAAATAAAAACGAAATATTTTCAAGCCGAAGTGAAAGTTTTCTTTCGCCCGAAATGGGGGAAAACTTTCACTGTAGGTATAGTTTTTTTTTTTTTTTTTTTTTCAATTAACGTCACACTGGAGCAACACAATGGGCTATTGGTGACGGTCCGGAATCAATCCCAAAGGGAAAGATTCGAGGACAACACCACGTAATTTTGAACCACGGTCAGATGATGAGGCAACACCTGAGCTGGCACCCCACTCTCCAAACTTCCACACCACACCAACGTGAGGACGTTTGAGGCCACGACAGATTTAACGTGCACCAGCCCCCTTTGTACACGACGGTGTTTGGCTGGATTCGAACTCGCAACCCTTCGGTTGCTAGTCTGTTACTCTTCCAACCGGGCCACCGCGGCCCATGTAGGTATAGAGAACAGAGGTAAAAACTCGAATTTTTCCCTCAAAATAGGGGGGGGGGGTATTTCAATTAACGTCACACTGGAGCAACACAATGGGCTATTGGTGACGGTCCGGGATCAATCCCAAAGGGAAAGATCCGAGGACAACACCACGTAATTTTGAACCACGGTCAGATGACGAGGCAACACCTGAGCTGGCACCCCACTCTCCAAACTTCCACACCACGCCAACGTGAGGACATTTGAGGCTACGACAGATTTAACGTGCACCAGCCCCCTTTGTACACGACGGTGTTTGGCTGGATTCGAACTCGCAACCCTTCGGTTGCAAGTCCGTTACTCTTCCAACCGGGCCACCGCGGCCGCCCTCAAAATAGGATTTGTTGGAGAAAAAGTATTTTCCAAGTTATATTTTTGGAGAATACGTGTCACGTCATCTGACCGTGATTTAAAATACTTGTCCTCGATCTCTCCCTTGGGGATTGATTCCGGACCTTCGTCAATAGCCCGTTGTGTTGCTAAAATGGGACGGTAACTAATTACCTACCTTCTCATTTCAGATAATTTTTATGAAGTTTTGAGGTGTGTTTTCAGTGCAAACACAAATTACCGGCCACGAAAAGAAATTCCAGTCAAGTTGGAAGCATGATATATACCCGACAGTCACCAATAGCCCGTTTGTGTTGCTCCAGTGTGATGTTAATTAAAAATACATACCTCTTATAATATGCATATACTTTGATTTATCGTCGTTTTCTGGTTCATTTTTACTATACAGGGTGAGTCTAAATTGTTTTTACAAAATAAGAGGGGTGATAGTACCCATCCAGACGAGCAATAATTACCATGGAACATAGGGTCGCATTCCACTCTGAGAGGCAGAAAAGAGTAAAATTAGAATTTCAACATGAACTTACAACAGTATTGGGAAAGCGAATGAACGATACCAAAAGTTGCACAATCTGATTTATTGATCAGAGGAAAACTCACAGCAAGTGCTCAAAGTGGCGGCCACGCGTGTCGTTGCACAGTTCACACCGGCGAAGGAATGACTGGCGCACCTTCTGGAAGATTCCTGGTGTGTTAATTTTGTCTGCGGCAACACCGATTATCGCTACGAGATCTTCAGCCGAGTCCACAGGCGTCTGGTACACTAAAGATTTCATGTGCCCCAGAAGAAAAGGTCCAGTTTGTTGAGGTCCGGTGAGCGAGGAGGCAAAGCCACAGGTCTGCCACGTCCGATCCATCGTGCGGGATATGTGGAATTCAAGTGCCGGATCGTGCTGGAAAAGTGTGCGACATCAGAGACGATGACTTGTTCATGCTCGACGCGTTTCGACTTGACTCTTTTCTGCCTCTCAGAGTGGAATGCGACCCTATGTTCCATGGTAATTATTGCTCGTATGGATGGATACTATCACCCCTCTTATTTTGTAAAAACAATTTAGACTCACCCTGCATATAGGCGGTAGGTGGGTATTGGAATTTAAGTCACAATGGAGCAACTCGAGTTATTGGCTACGGTTTGGGGTGGATTCCGAAGGGTTGGTTCGCCTTTAAGGGGCAAGGACCATACTTGGACCTTGCCCCTAAAAGGCGAACAATATTAAGTAGACATACAAACACAATGAGTTTTACTGACACAGAAGAGAAATACACCCTACAAATAGAAGGAATGCACCTGACAGGAATAGAACATGCGCTGCTCGCAGCTCGATGGTTAATAGCGTAGTGGGCATATCCTCTCTGAGCCGAAGGGAAATATCCGAGGTCACCTCGTTATTTTAGATGACGATTTTAACACCCGAGTTGCCATCCCACACTCCGAGCATCCACAACACGCAGACGGGGACATTTGGTAGGTAGGTATTTTAATTAACGTCACACTGGAGCAACACAGTGGGCTATTGGTGACGGTCCGGGATCAATGCCAAAGGGAAAGATTCGATGAGTACTAAACTCACACAACGAAAGTTTTACTGACCCAGATGAGAAATAATACCAGGGTTGAGAATCGAACCTATACCGCCTACAACTCCTAGATTAAGAGGTAGGTGTTTTAATTAACGTCACATTGGAGCAACGTAACGGGCTATTGGTGACGGTCCGGGATCGATTAAGAGGTAGGATAGCCTTTTGGATTGCCCGTTGCAATGTATCTGAAACTTGTGTTTGACCTTTTAAAAAGTGTCATTGTACTCCAAGGTTGACTAATGAGCTTTGGGCTAGCGTATTTAAGGTGTCTAGTTGATTTAATGTCGCACAGGAGCAACACAACGGGCCATTGGCGACGGTCTTAGATCAGTCTCGAATTTAAAAATCAGAGGACACCTTGTAATTTTGAACCACGGTCAGGGGACCAGACCTCACCTGATCTGGCACTCCACTCTCTAGGTTGGTTGGGTTGTTTTTCATGGTGCACGTGCCAGATCTGGCCAAACTGCGCCAAACACCGTATATATAAATCGTAAGTCAGGTGATATAAAACTAAATAGTTTATAAAACCAATGTCCTTTAAAAATAAAAGCAAGTTTTTGTGGTACGGATCTGTTAAAAGTTCCTGTAAAATGGGGTGATAAACACCAAAACGGCTGAGTCTGGTAGTTAAAATCAGGGCATTTTATTAAGATGTGTCCGACTGATAAGATAGTGTTGCACTTGCGACACGGAGCACGTCGCTCTCATCTTCCACATCACGCCAACGTGAGGACGTTTGAAGCCACGACAGATTTAAGGCGCACCAGTCACCTTTGTACACGACGGCCTTTGGTTGGATTCGAACTCTTCGTAAAGTAAAGAGTAAAGGATTAGCAACCCTCCGGTTGCTAATCCTTTACTCTTCCAATCAGGCTAGAGCGGTCCTGGCATTTCAAGATATTAGATGATAATTAACGTCGCACTGGAGCACACAAGGGGTATTTAAGGATAGTGGATCTAAAACTAACTTCCGTATTTGGTTGACCCTCCTGGTGGTTTATCTTCCCGTCGAAAATCACCTCGTATTGGGCAACCTGATGAAAAACCATTTCAAAATCACCTGTTCTTGGCAAGAAACAATGTTTTTCCCAATTGGATGATCATTCCCATGGGGTAATAGGGCTGTTTTTCTCGACGAGATATCTCGTCATTAGCAAAATTGACCCGATCTAGGACGAGTTATCTAGTCGAAACCACTTGGAGGTTAAATTCGTTAAAAGCAAATTTAACAAATGAGTTTACGAAATATATTTTAGGTCTTGTTTAATTTTATAAACTGTCTTATCAGTTCAATGATCAAAATACGTTGACTTATCATTTGTAACTCCGGAACATTCAAGAATTAGGTTAGTTGATTTGTTTTTTTTATGGACCAAGTACCACATTTGACGAAGCTGGGCCAGACATAAGACGGACGTCATGTAATGGTTGGTTGATTTGAGTTTTATGACGCAAGGTCCAAAAGCTAACAAGCTACGTCAAACACAAAATAGAGCGTAACCAAATAGATCATAAATAAAATAACTTAAGCTTAATTTTTCTAGCCAATAATAAATGATAGTTTAAAAAATACTCAAAATGCATTTTGTAAAAATAAATATTGAAACGAGGCGATTAAACAGGAAAATGAGATTATTGTCGTTATCAATATAAAAATAGCGAATAAAAGTTTGATGCAGTGAAAGATGAAAGATAAGATATATGGAATTTAAAAATTTTATGACTTGTAAAAAATTAAAGATTTGGGTGGGGGTTTCAACCAGTCAAATCCTGCAGGTTTGAAATTGATTTATGGAAAAAGTATTGACTGAGGATTAAACGTGATGTAATGGACCATACCCATAGTTTTACTGACGCAAAAATGACCCTGAGGAATTAAACCTGACATACATCGAACGTATGCATACAAGTCACAGGTTATTAGCGCAGTGGGAAAATCGTTTTCTTAACTAGCACTGTGAAATACAATGCATATACATGTAAGAAAAAGTTGTATGTAAGTCACTTTTAAATAGAAAAATACAAAAGATAACTTTAAACCTCTTAAAATGTTGTTTTCAGTTTTGACTGTTTTGGTTTGTAGCTACGGTCAGTTTTTTCTACATAGGTCTATTTACCGTCCTAAGAGTTTTGTAGACGTGATTTAGAGGATAGTTAAATTTCGATGATTTTAACATCTGATGTTTAAAAAGATTACATTTTATTACTACGTAATTCAGGAATGACTTAAAACCGACTGAAACACAAAGTTAAAAAACCGAAATTCCACTCCTAGGCATTGAAAAATTGCAAATCGAAGTTGAATTTGAGTGGTTTCAGCCTTGCTTTCTCGCTAGGAAAGTTTCGCATTCTCTCCAGTTCGGTTACTCGGAGGGTCTTCCTCGAGCATTCCAGTATACATGTACTCGACCAAACTCAACAGGATTTTCGATTCGCACTTCCGCAATTTCTGCCGAAACTTATGCACCCTGATACAAGAGATCTGTCTGTGGACCCGTAGTTCCTTCTTAGGTGATGTCGACGCCGGAGCACTGGCGATTTATCGCCAAACATGGTAACCTTGGCGTTTTGATCCAGCTTTATGGCAACCCTATGAGGTTGTTTTTTTACGAAGGGAAGTCCGTTTTTTTTAACGAAATTGCGATGTTTTGCGTTGATTGGTTAGCGTTTTGAAGTTTGGATTTTTTGCGTTCTGATTGCTTAGCTCTTAAGAATGATTTTCATTGGTTTCCGCTTAACCGGCTTTTTGCTTGGAACGGATTTTATCAGTTTCTTTGGTTTCCATGCTTGCCGTTGGATTTCCAAAATTTTGATTCAAGTGGCACATTTCTATTGATATATTTTGGTTTTTAAATTTTTAATTAGAAATTCAATTTATTAATCATCGTTCGTGATATTAGATTTATTAGCCGCTCACTTCCCCTCGATTAAGTATGGCAATGGATGGTTTGACTGGATGTATAAATGCATATTTTTTGGAAAAATGTATGATGAATCTTTATACGAATCCTGAGAGTTTGAAAGTGATTGAATGGTGCCAGAAAGTTGGCTTGATTGCGAATAGTGTTAAATGTCCAGAACGTGGGAGTAAAATGGCTTTGAAAGATTGAAAGGATGCGGGTGATAGGTACGAATGGTTGTGTAGAAAGGATGGACATAAACGAAAGCGATCGGTGCGAAAGGGAACATGGTTTGAAAATAGTAAATTGCATGTGTAAGATTCTTTTGCCGAATATATATGGCGGTGGCAGCATAATGGAACGGAAATCCAGTGGATGTTCCTGGCATTTGTTCCCGAAATTGTTCGAATTTTCAACCCGGAGGAACCCGAGTAAAATTGGACCGTAAGTTTTATTTTTCTTTACTTTTTATTGCTTATTTGTGCATTCCTCATTTTCACTTGCTGATGTAACAAATCGAATCGCCAAGATAGCCGCCATACTGGTGTTGGACGCTATCTTGATTTGGCGACAAAAATTGCTTGGCGACAAACATGCCCTGGAGTTGACATATTTACCCCTTCTTCTGTGCCACTAAGATTAAATCGGTGAGATTGTCCCCACCTTCCTACTCCTGGTCATAGCAGTGGCAAAGTCGTAGCTCAACTGTCTCAGGCTTCTCGATTCTACGGCAGCCACGGAGGACATCGAAAACTCCAGAGATATCTTGACTGTCCTAGTAGCAGACGCTGAAGGTGCACTTCAGACGGACATTGCTTCTAGCCCTGACTTCAATTGGAGGGGACCAACTTTCACGGTGGTAGCACTCTTGATGCACTCGAACTTCTCCAGAGGACCTTCCATGTACGCCGAATTAAAAACAAGAATCTCGCTTTTGACGATCACTGGAAGCACGCTTTCAATCAATTGACAGGATAAGTGCAGCATGTTTACTATGTCCTTGATGACCGAGAAGGTCACCGACATATATTACCTGTCGGTGTTCGAGAGGTTGACCTATCACGTGATGGGATCGAAATAGGTGTCCTTTCTTCCCGCTATAAAACCGAGGTCGAAGTCCACCGTCACCTTATCCACCAACAGCTCAGTGGCGACTTTGGTTTTGTTCTCCACTTCGTGCAGTCGGCGAGCCAGATCCGACAAGTTGTTAATGGCGGGCGATAACGAGTAGCCTGAGCCTCAAGCGCTTTGTCGTGCGACTCGCCGGCACTGACTCGTCCAGAGTAGAGGTACCGCAGGAGGACTTCGCACACGAGTCAGTTGAACGCTTCCTGGAAACACCGAGAACTTTTATCAGTGGCACGACGCGATCGGGCAGAGCGGTTCACGAAGTTGGATTTCGGTGGGAGTTTGAGCAGTGCCATCAGGGACGCAATTCCCGGGTACCTCCTCATTCGCCGGGTTGGACTATCCGGAGGAGGGTTCATTGAGGCAACCTCTGCGTCGAAGGTACTCAATCCTGGACATCGCCCACCGATCACGAATGAATGAACTCGGATTTCGGTGTCATCGACCCTCAGAAGCCTTGCTGTACTCCGAGGCACTGTAGAGTTCCAGCATGTCTCGAGATAGCCCCTCCAGACGTTTGTTATAGCTCCAAGCTGCGGTGAGGTTGTCTTTTATGGCGATTCCCAAATTGCATTGCAGTCGCAATGTGCCATCCGGCATGTGCTCTCTCCCGAGCCGCTTGGTGTCCAAGAAATCCAGCATATCCAATGGTCTGACACCCTTGTCCAGCTTGGCAGCGGAGTCTCGAGAAATGCATGGATCCATCCTCTCCGATGACGAAGATGCGATACTTGATGTAAATGTCGCCCATATCGTCAATCCGGTTGTCTGCACAAACAGCAAGGATGTCACCCCGAACTCGTGTTGTCAGGAACCAGCTTGATTTCAGGGCACTTGATGGAAAAGGGTGGATTCTCCAGTTCTCCGTGCAGTTTGGTGTAAAGTGGGAAGTCTGATTTCCCATACGAGTGAAACTACGCTCTTTTGTGGATCAACTTGCATGTTTGGTGGTTTTACCTGGTACTACCTGCTAAAAATCGACGATGTCTTCGTCTTAAATAGTATGTAGAGCCGAGAAGTTTAAGGAGCTCGTGTGATTATAGGCGTGGTTTCTTAGCCTGCAACGTGTATGAGATGGTATATCTGTTGCTGAATATAGAGGGCGTTAGTATTTTGTGATGACAATTCTAGTTAAGGTTGATTGGTTGGGTTTTATGGCGCGTTACTTCAAGTAACAGTGGGTAGAAAGTTGAATTAACGTCGCACTGGTGCAAAACAAAGGGCAATTGGCGACGGTCCGGGATCAAACACGAGGGGTAGGGTCCGGAGTAGCACCGGTTTATAGAGTAGCGGTAGGGTTGGTTTTGGGGTTTTATGGCTCAAGGGCCAAATTTGGCCATGCTGAGCCAGACAATACAATATCAAGTAATCAACACACGACATGATATATCAAGTAACTGACACACAATGAAAGTTTTACTGACACAGAAGAGGTACACGAATGTGTTTGGTTGGATTCTAGCAACCCTCCGGTTGCTAATCCGTTACTCTTTCAACAGGGCCACCGCGGCCTGTCAGAAAGAATCCTAGGTAAGCATCGATTATTCAAGACGGAACAGGTTACAGGTAGTTGAATTAACGTCGCATTGGAGAAACAGGTTATTTACGAAGGTCCAGGGTCAATCCCGAAGGGAAGGATCCGAACGGTAACGGTAATTGATTAACGTCGCACTAGAGCAACACAACTGGCTATTGACTACGGTCCAGGGAAGGATCCAAGGACACAATTTAAAGCCACTGAAATGACGAGGTGAACACCTGAGCTGGCACTCCACTCTAAATTTCCACACCCCGCCAACGTGAGGACATTTGAGACCGACAGTTTTAACATGCATCAGATTCAACGTCCACGGCGATCTTAGGTTGTATCGAGTTTCGAACTCGAAACCCTTCGGTTTCGAATCAGCTCCTTCCAACCGGGCAACCTCGGCTTCTTCAAGATGGACAAAACTGATTAGAAGTCATGCAGGGAAGATTGCAGGTTTCAGAACGGATATGTACGTGTGAACTCTTCAGGGGTTAATGCACTATGAATGGATTGGTACTGTACTAGGGAAATACTGATTGTATGGTTAGTTGAGGTTTAATGGCGCAAGGGTCATATTTGTTAAAGCTGTGTGAAATACAAGACAGGCAACTAACTTCGTGCGAGTAACGAATTTTATCAGCGCTAATGCATTTGGGAAGAAAAATGAACACTAAAGTAAGAGATAAGCACGTTCTTGGGGAAAGAATCCTATTATAACCATAATTGCATCTCGAAAGTATATTCTTACAATTACTTATTTCTCATTAGTGTTCCAAAAATAAGCAAATGTATTATATTTTTTGGAAAGGCGTTTTACAATTGTTTAACAATTATAATTTAAATAAATTAGCTATTTAAATTATTTTATTTTCATTATTTATAACAGTTTAAAGGATTAAACTTAATTTCACTAATTTTTTAACATCACATCTCTCAATGAACTTTAATAAATTAAATATATTTTTGTTATACGTTACAAGAAAAAAAAAAGCGGGGAAAGCGTAAGTAAATGCAAATGACGCCGAGGATGTCTTGTCGCCCAAAAAGTCGCCAAGGGAAATGTGATAGGAGAAAACAAAACTAATTTGTATTTTATCCACCTTTTGTTCAATAGCCCGTTGTGTTGCTCCAGTGTGACGTTAATTGAAAATACCATACCATACCTTTTGTCCAATTAAATCCTATACGACCATAAGCTACATGAACTTTCGTACTTTTAAATATAAAAAATTGGCCCTAAGTAGGCAGTTAATTAACGTCGCACTGGAGCAACACACGGGATATAGTGGTGAGGGTGCAGGATCAATCCCTGAGGGATCCAAGGACGTCTAACTTTGAACCACGGTCAGATGACGAGGTCAACACCTTAGCTGGCATCCCACTCTTCAAACTTGCACACCACGCGAAATTGACACCAAGTAGAAGAGCATTAAATCACAAGGTAGGTATTTAATTAACGTCACACTGGAGGAACACAACGGGCTATTGACGGCGGTACGGGATTCAAACTCGATGGCAAAGATCGGAGAACACCAAGTAATTTTGAACCACGGTCAGATGACGAGGTCACACCTGAGTCATTAAATCACAAATCCATCCTAGACTGACATTGTTTTGTTTTTAAGAGGTGATCCGAAATCACTTAAAGCAGATACAAAAAAAGTCCCACTAAAATAAATTAGGACTTTTATTTCTGTATACGGTGGTTTAACAATGATCTATAACAGTCCGAAATAATATACATCAACAAACCTCCACTTTCAGATGCCAGTTTAAAAGCTGAAGACAGATGTAGGTGATGTTACAGTTGGCTACTCCCCCAGTAATTGCTCACAGATATCCCGAAGATCAGGCATCTCGAACTGTCTGGCGACTTCACCAACTTTCCTCACTTTTTCGGGGTCCTTCTCGAACAAGATCCCAGAGTACATGTACTCCACCACTCTAACCAGGGCGTCAAACTCGACGTCTGGCAGTAGCTGCCGGTCCACGGGCTCCAGGCTGGCCTTCAGGAATGGAGACCACGCGCAGATGACTAGTCTGTGGGCCTGCAACGCGCGGCCGCCGACAACGATGGTCAAATCGCAGCGATCGTCGCCGCCGCGCGAGCTCCTCAGCAGAGCGGCGGCTAAATCGTAGCTCAACTGCCTCAGGCTAGTCGGTTCTGCGAGATAGGTGGGAGATATCGAGAATTCCTGTCGAGACATCGTGGCCTTGTCGTGGATACAGACAGTAAAGGTACACTTCAGACGGACATAGCTTGCGATCTTGACAGGAAGAGGAAGGGACCAACCCTCGTTCCTGTGAAAGAAAGTCTCGACGCACCCGTATGTCACTATAGGTGTATCCATTAGCTTCATGTTGAAAACCTGAATTTCAGCTTTCAAAGTCACAGGAAGCACAACCTCTAACAGCTGGCAATATATGTGCACGCTGTTTCCGTTTAGTCTGTCGGAAATCGTGGAGAAAGTCACCTGTAGATATCTCTTGTCCTTACTCGATAGATTGACCAGTCGAGTAATGGGCTCAAAGAAGTCTCTCTCCAGTAGGAAACTTAGATCGAAATCTAACGTCGCCGTGTCCGTTACTAGTTCAGTAACAGCTAAGCATTTGTCTTCCACTTCTTGTAATTTCCTAACCATGTCCATCAAATTGTAACGACGGGCGACTATCAGTAACTTCAATTTCAAGTCGTCCTCCATCACGATATTATCCAATCGCCCTGAATAGAGGTAGTTTAGGAAGGCTTCGCAAACGGAAGCATCGAACAGCTTCAGGAAGCGTTCTTCTCTTCGACCCTTGGTTGCTTCAGATTTGGAAGTACGTTCCTGGACGTGCGATTTCGGGGGAAGTTCAAGGAGACGTACATACTCTTGGAGTCTTCGCAAGGTCGATGTCCTGGCTGGACTCTGCGGAGGGGATTCCATGGTACAGTCTTCCGAATCGAAATCTTTAAATGCAGGACATCTAGCGGCAATCACAAACGAATGGATCCTGAACTCGGTACCATCAACGTTAAGTCGCCAGTCGCTCCCCCGTCCCGTCTCGAAGAGTTGGTGGAGGTTGCGGGACATTTCCATCAAATTGACATTGGAGTTCCATTCCGCGGTAACGTCGTACCTCGCAAAGATTTCCAAATCGCATTGAAGTCGGAGAGTCTCATCAGGTAGGTGTTCGTCTTCAAGTAACCTGGTGTCCAAGAAGTCCGGAATCTCCAGAGATCTGGCTTCGTTGTTGAGCCTCCTGGTGTACTCATTTGTGAAATGCAGTGTCCCGTTCTCCCCGGCCACGGATATCCGGCACTGGACTTGGATTTCGCCGAGATCGTCCATCCGGTTCAGCCTGTACAGGAAGCAGTCCAGGACATCGTCCCGAAGACGAAGGACGAGGAACCATCCGATCACTTCCGAACACTTGATGAAGAATGGCGGACTCTCCAGTTCCTCTTGGTGCAGAGTCAGGTAGAGAGGGAAGTCTTTGATTTCCCAAAGGAATGTGACCTTGCTTGAGCTTGAATTCTCATTCATGTTTGAAGGGAGATTCTTCCCGTAAACTGTTACGAATAGGTTATCTTGTCTTAAATAGCCACGAGAGTTGAGAGGATATGGTGGGTACGTAGGTAGGTATTTAATAAACGTCACACTGGAGCAACACAACGGTCTATTGGTGAAGGTCCGGGATCAATCCCAAAGGGAAAGTCCGAGGACGACACCACGTAGTTTTGAACCATGATCAGATGACAAGGAAACACCTGAGCTGGCACCCCACTCTTCAATTTCCACACCACGCCAACGTGAGGATATTTGAGGTCACGACAGATTTAACCTGCACCAGCCCCCTTTGTACACGACGGTCTCTTGGCTGGATTCGAACTCGCAACCCTCCGATTGCTAGTCCGTTACTCTTCCAACCGGGCTACTGCACCCCCTGGCAACCGTCCGGGATCAAACCCAAAGGCAAAGTTCTGATGTAGGTAGGCACTTAATTAACGTTGCCCTGGAACAACACAAGGGGTATTAGTGACGGTCCGGTATTTGGTATTTGGTATTTTCAATTAACGTCACACTGGAGCAACACAACGGGCTATTGGTGACGGTCCGGGATCAATCCCAGAGGGAAAGATCCGAGGACAACACCACGTAATTTTGAACCACGGTCAGATGACGAGGCAACACCTGAGCTGGCACCCCACTCTCCAAACTTCCACACCACACCAACGTGAGGACATTTGAGGCCACGACAGATTTAACGTGCACCGGCCCCCTTTGTACACGACGGTGTTTGGCTGGATTCGAACTCGCAACCCTTCGGTTGCTGGTCCGTTACATTTCCAACCGGGCCACCGCGGCCCGTGACGGTCCGGAATCAAACCCGAAGGGAAATGTAGGTAGTTGAATTAATATCGCACTGGAGCAGCACGAGATATTGGCGACGGTCCTTGATCAATCCCGAAGGTAAAGATTCGAGGTAGTTAATTAACGTTCCCCAGTGGAACAACACAACGGGCTATTGGTGACGGTCTGGTGTCAATCCGAAATGGAAAGATCCGAAGGCGAAGGTACGGGATCTATTCCTATGGTAAAGATTAAGGAACAACGCCTCGTATTTTTGAACCACGGTCAGATAACGAGGTAAAGATCTGACGACATCTTGTAATTTTGAATCACGGCCAGATGGCGATTCAGACCGAAGCTTGAAGTTGGTTGGTTTGGAGGTTTTATGGCGCAAGGGCCATATTTGGCTATGCTGCGCCAGACACAATACAATATCAAGTGACACAAGACATACAATATCAATTCAGACATTGAAAGCTTTACTGATACAGGAGAAATACACCTGGCAGGAATCAAACCTGCACCGCCTACAACTCGAAGGTTGCTAGCACAGTGGGCATACCCACTGAGCCACGACCCTCTGGTTGCTAATCCCCTATCTCCCTCCAACCTGGCTACCGCGGCCCACCTAAGGAAAAGATCCGAGGACGATGCCACGTAATTTTGAACCACGGTCAGATGACGAGGTCACCTAATCTGGCAAGCCACTCCATATTTCCACATCACGCCAACGTGAGGGGGGGGGGTATTTCAATTAACGTCACACTGGAGCAACACAATGGGCTATTGGTGACGGTCCGGGATCAATCCCAAAGGGAAAGATCCGAGGACAACACCACGTAATTTTGAACCATGGTCAGATGACGAGGCAACACCTGAGCTGGCACCCCACTCTCCAAACTTCCACACCACGCCAACGTGAGGACATTTGAGGCCACGACAGATTTAACGTGCACCAGCCCCCTTTGTACACGACGGTGTTTGGCTGGATTCAAACTCGCAACCCTTCGGTTGCTAGTTCGTTACTCTTCCAACCGGGCCACCACGGCCCGCCAACGTGAGGACATTTGATACCCGAGATTTAACGTGCCCATTGCACACGATGGTCTCCTGTTGGATTCGAAACCGAAACCTTCCGGCTGCTAATCCGTTACTCCCAACCTGGATACCACGGTCCAAAAAGGCACGATAGAAGGATCGACACTGTACTAGGGTAGGTATTAACCTCGAACTGGGGAAATACTGTGCTATGGAAATTGTACTTTTATAGCCCATTGAGTTTTTATGGCGCACAGGTCATATTTGGTAAAGCTGCTTGAAATATAAGACAGGCAACACTTATTTCATGTGCAGTAAAAAATTTCAATTGAGGTTGTTTCTTTCATGCAACGCAATTTTTGTTTCATCTTATACTCCTTTCGTCCTGTAAAATCCTTTCTGATCAGAAGTTCTGAATTTAAGTTAATATAAAAATTGGACATGTAGATAGAAGATAACATTAAAACACTAAGGCGGCCACCATAGTTTGGTTTGATGGTTTTTTATGGCACAAAGGCCATATTTGGCCATGATGCGCCAGGCACACGACAGACAATATCAAGTAATAGAAACACACAATGAATGCTGGCGGACACCAGAATTGGACACCTTTCGAAGCGGAGATCCGAAATTCAGTTAAGGTGTATGTATACATTAGAAATCACAAAATTGACCAAAATATCTATTTTTTTAATAATTCAAAATATTGTCCAACCCCTTAGATTTCAAACGATACCAAGATCTTGTAAATAATCGAAATAGTTTTCAAGTTACAAGGGTTTGGTACTGTCACCGCAGACAAACACGTATACAAAACTTTAAACTAGATTTCTGAACTATGTTTTTGCAATAGGATGCTTCTTTCGAACAGTGATAACTCAACAATGAATTGATCTACTAGAATTACTTTTGTGTTATAATCTATGATACAGTGGATGTTTTGATCCTCAGTCGAAGTTATTGGTTAAGAAACGAATGTTTAGTTGATTTTTAAATGTTGAAATTCCTGAAAAAATCTTGATTGAGGGTCAAAACATGAAGAATAACAAAGGAATAATTTCAAACTAGAATTGTCTTTCTGAACACATTAGAATTTGAGATCACTGTTCGAAAACATGCTAATATTAGCTAATGATATCTAAATTAGATAATTAATGAGTATCTTAATCAGAATTTTTCACGCTAAAATGAGTTTAGGCACAAAACAATAACCTATTGTGAAAAACTGGATTTTTAAATTCAAAATTAAAAAAAATTTTCTAGTGTATACATACACTTTAATGCAGATACCAAAAATCTACAGAAAGATTTTATTTCTATGCACGATGGTTAAAAATTATCAAAAATAGCCGGAAATAATATGCGTTAACAAATCTCCACTATTACAGATGAGTTTCATAGCTATAAATAGACAATGTAAGATTTAGGTTGTGAATCACAGTTGGCTACTCCACGATGGATGGGTTTTTGGTGTTATATGGCGCAAGGGCCATATTTAGCCAAGGCTACTCCCCCAGGAATTTGTTGCAGGTGTTCATAAGTTCAGGCATTACGAATTCCTCGGCGACCTGACGCAGTTTCCTCACCTTTTCGGCGTCTTTCTCAAACAAGATTCCAGTGTACATATATTCCACTACGCTGACCAAGGAGTCGAAGTCGACGCCCTGCAGCGCCTGCATTGTAACCGGTTCCAGTCTCTCCTTCAAGGCGATAGACCTCGCGCAGACGACGAGTCTGTGGGCCCGCAGCATCTTGTCGTCGACGATCAAGGTCCGTCCGTCACCAATTGCCCGTTGTGTTGCTCCAATGTGACGTTAATTAAATACCTCCCTACCTTCCTCTAATATACCTTTGATGTATGTCCTGTGTATGGCGCAGCATGGCTAAATATGGTCCTTGAACCATAAAACCCCATAACAACAAACCTCTAATCTACCACCTGCAACCTAAGCATTCACACCCTTTGGGATTGATCCCGGACCGTCACCAATAGCCCATTGTGTTGCTCCAGTGTGACGTTAATTGAAATTCCCCCCCCCCCTAAGCATTCACAAATCAATATTTAGGACCGCGTTTTGTCTCACCTGTAATTTGGGTAGGCAGGTACTTAATTAACGTCACATTGGAGCAACACAACGGGCAATTGGTGACGGTCCGGGATCAATCCCGAATGGAAAGATGGAAAAACAACGCCTCGTAATTTTGAACCACGGTCAGATGACGAGAAAACCGAAGCCTACACCCCTCTTCCGCACCATGCCAACGTGAGGACATGAGGCCAGGACAGATTTAACATGCACTCGCCCCGTGTACAAGACGGGCTTTGGTTGAATTCGAACTCGCAGCCCTCCTGTAGCTAATCCGTTGCTCTGCCAACTGCCCCTTAGACTTTTGGTTGATTTAGTGGTTTTATGGCACAAGAGCCATATTTGGCCATGCTGCGCCAGACACAAGACAAGCGGTGTTGCCTCGTCATCTGACCGTGGTTCAAAATTACTTGGGGGCCGCGATGCCCCGGTTGGAGAGGTAGGTATTTTAATTAACGTCACACTGGAGTAACACAACGGGCTATTGGCCCGGCTGGAAGAGAAACGGATTAGCAACCGGAGGGTTGCGAGTTCGAATCCGGCCAAAGACCGTCATGTACAAAAGAGGCTGGTGCACGTTAAATCCGTCGTGGCATCAAATGTCCTCAAGTTGGCGTGGTGTGGAAGTTTGGAGAGTGGGGTGCCAGCTCATGTGTTGCCTCGTCTTCTGACCGTGGTTCGAAATTACGTGGTGTCCTCGGGTTTGATCCCGGACCGTCGTCAATAGCCCATTGTGTTGCACTAGTGCGACGTTAATTAATTACCATTACCACCACCAGACATGCAACATCAAGTAATAGACACACACACAATGAAAGTTTTACTGACACAAGAGAGAAATACACCGAGGGAGGAATGCACCTGACAGGAATCAAACCTGCGCCGCCTACAACTAGAAGGTTACTAGCGCAGTGGACATACCCACTGAGCCACGATGGCCCCACATGATCTTGAACCACTGTCAGAAAACGAACTGCAGTTTGGGATAGGACTCGACTGGGCCATTAATTATATCACAGATAACCTCTGTTAAATGTAAATTATTTCATTTTTAAATTGTTTTGCCTTAAATCCATCCCTAATATTTTTATTTTAACTTCCTATATACAAGAGCATCAACGGCGCAGAGAATCGACGCAGGCCCATTCGACCACCTTTGGGTCGAGACCAGTACTTGGGTGGGTTACCACTTGAGTACTGTCTCGACTCGAGGGTGCATCCCAAATTTTGGATCTGCTGATTAATTAAGCTAATCTAGCCCCTTCCGCCTATATTTTTACTAAAATGTTTTTATTTAAGCACTTTATTTTTCTGATTTTCTTCTTTTTGTGATGGTGACTGCTGTGTGTAGCCCAGTTGGAAGAGCAACGGATTAGCAACCGGAGGGTTGCGAGATCGAAACTCTGTCCAAGACCGTCCTGTACATAGGAGGCTGTTGCAACTTAAATCCATCGTGGCCTGAAAATTCCTCACGTTGGCGTGGTGTGGAAGTTTGGAGAGTGGGATGCCAGCTCAGGTGTTGACCTCGTCATCTGTCCTACGTTCAGAACTATGAGGCGTTGTCAGTGGTTCTTTCCTTCCGCGATTAATCCCGAACCGTCGCCAACACCACGTTGTGTTGCTCCAGTGTGACGTTGATTACCTACCTTGCCCAGAGCTGCAGCAGTCGCTTGCTGTCGACTTCTTACCGGACATAACTACCTACCTAACTACGACATATAACTAACTACCTACAAAAACACATCCTATCAGAGTAACGGGGGGGGGGTATCTGTCACCTTTGAGAACAGGACAAAAAGACTGGAGACCACCTAAAGGACTGCCTAAAATTCCTAACAGAATTCCAAACACTGTTGATAGCATTTTTAAGCCATATTTTTTCACTTCAGGACACAATTGGGCTTCTCGTCGATTGATGGCCTAGAGGCTGGAGACGGGCGTAGTGTAAAAAATAATTTCCTGTCTTGCCCTTTTCATAACAGTTGAGACATTGCAAGAAAGATTCCGTCTATCTCAAACCTCAAGAGGATCAACCACAAAAATGTCTGATCTATTGAGTTGTAACTAAAAGAAAGGAAATTCTTAAGACCTCCATAGATTATTAGTTTATTCCACGAAGTCGTATTTTCAGTTGTAAAGAAAACCTTTCGGCTATTGCATGGTTTTTCTTTTGCTACCTAGTTTGGTAATAATATCTTTTTTATATTAAAAGTTTCTTTGTTTTAGTTGCTTTTTCTGGGTTTCGAGTTGATTACTTTCTGCAGTTGCCGACAGCAAAATATATTTCTGGTTACGGAGATAATTTCTATCCTGTACAGAATGTTTCTAAACTTCTGAGTTGGGGTATTCGGGTTGACTTTTGTGATATTGTGACCTCTTATATACACCTGTTTACTCTCTCAGCTTTAAAACTATGTGAGGCCTCGGTTGCCCAGTTGGAAGTGTAACGGATTAGCAATTGCGATTTCGAAACTAGGTCCAAACAAACATCGTTGTGTACATGGAGGCTTTAACCCGTTAACTGTCGTGGCCTCAAAGATCTGAGGACTACACCTCGTAATTTTGAATCACGGTCAGATGAGGTCAAAACCTGAGTTTTCATCCCACTCTCAAACTTCCACACCAGGCCAATGTACAGAGATTTCAATGCATATCTCGTCATTAGAAGAAAATAGACCAGATCTTGATCCTATTATCAAGAAATTGGCAGTATCTCGTTGCCAAGTTACCACGTCATTAGCAAAATTACTCGGAACTTGATGGATGAGATATTTCGTCGAAATCACTTGGAGGGTTAAGGAATAAACCTCGTTTGTCAGGTTCCTGACCAGACCTGAAGGATTCGCTTTCGACTTGTTACCAGACATTGCTACCTACAAAAACACTTACATCATGTTGGCTTAGCGAGATCAGCTATCCTTTTGCTATCAGCTACCCTTTGCAAACTGCATGAAATGTCTGGAGACCACCTCAAGGACTGCCTAAAATTCATGACAATAGAATTGCAAAATACTGTTGGTAGAGTTTTGAATCCATATTTTTTCACTTCAGGACACAATTGGGCTACAAGTCGAATTGATAGCTTAAGAGCAGTGGTTGACAAACTCATTAGTCAAAAGAGCCAAAGATCAGCAGTACAACGATTAAGATTTCTTTTGAGCCAGATTTCTTTTCTAGAACCATCTTTTTAGGAGTCGGTTTAAACTAACTTCTAATATTAAATAAAACCAGATATAATAATGATAATCTTATTTATTGACAAAGAATATTTTTACATTAAAATAAAAATATGACCAAACACGCATTTAATGTGAACAATGCATATCCTGGGAAGTTTGGATAAGTCAGGTTTGTATGTCGTTTTTAATTTCCAGCAGGATTCCAGGTTCTCATCAACAAGACGATTTCTCAATTTAGTTTTGATAAGGTTCATGCTTGAAAAAGATTGTTCGAATGAATATTTAGAGCCAAAGAGTGAAAGAACAGCAAATGATAGTTTTTTTAACTGATCATATGAGTCAGGAATACTATTCCAGGTGTTGAAAATTATCATGTCTTCCTTCTCCAGGTCTTTCAAAGCAGACCACTTTTTCTGTGAACTAAGTTCACATTTATTTTTCTCCAATTTTTCCATATCAACATTAAGGCGTTCAAATTCGGAACTCCGTAATTCTTTGTTTTTCAACTCCAGTAATTGCATTTGAAAAGCGCCAATGTCAATATTAAAGGGAGAAAAAATCAATTCTGTTACGTCAGCACTGAGGTTTTTTTAACAAAGGCTTACGTTGCTGTGCTATTTCTGAATTCCTGAAACCTCCGTAGAAAAGCTTCCTTCATATTTAAAATTGTTGTTTTGAAATAGTAAATGTCAATTACCGAGTTATTTTCTTGGCGATGTTTCAGCAGGCTTGGAGAATGAATTAATGTTTCTCTTTCAAAATCTTGCGCAAAAAGGGAAAATTTGTTTTCAAATGAAATGACTTCTTCCAACATCGAAAAAATTGCGTTTCTTTCCCCTGTAGTTTACGATTAAGATTATTTAGATAAGACGTAACGTCTACCATGAAATAAAATTTTTGGATCCATTAATCGTCCGTTAGTTCAGGATAGTCAACACCCTTCTCAAAGAGAAATGCTTTAATTTCAAATGATAAGGAAGCGAAACGTTTTAAAACGTTTCCTCTTGAAAGCCAACGTACCTTATTATGCAGCAGATCTGCGTATTCACTCTCCATTTCAACTAAAAATTCTTTAAATTGGCGATGATAAAGAGCTTTAGCTACAATCATAATAATAATCTTGATCACCAATTCCATAACATTGCAAATTTTTCTGGAAATGTCTGCGCACAAAGCGCTTCTTGTTGAATGATGCAATGGTAAACAAGTATCTCGTGATTAATTTTTTCCTTCAAAATAGAAACAAAACCTTTTCTCACTCCGGTCATACTTTTTGCCCCATCTGTTGAAATTGAAACAATTTTATCGAGTGGAATATGTTTCTCCATGCATTCAACGACGACATTTTCAATATCCTCGCCACGTGTTTGACCTTTCAGTAGCAATAATCCTAAAACATCTTCTTTAGGACCCGTAGACGAAATAAATCGAACAAAAAGTGAAACTTGCGCTGTGTCATTTAAGTCACAAGATTCGTCAAAAGCTATTGATAAAGCTGAAACCAATTTAAGATTTGCTGATTGGTTATATTCGAAGACATTTTGACTATTCTGTCTTTTACTGTTTTAGCAGACAGTGGTAACTATTTAATTTTTTTAAGAATTTCTGCCTTGTTCTTAAAATTCCGGAATAGCTCTTCGGATGCATTTATAAAACAACTTTTAATGTATTCACCGTCTATGTATGGTTTGCCTCTCTTTGCAATCTCTTGACTAATAATAAAGCTTGCAATATTAACATTGTTGGAAGATTGCACCCAATAATTAAATACATAACTTGATTTTTCTTGACTCTTTTGAAGTTCTTCAACTGCTTTCTTCCTCGCATCGGGATATTTATTGCCAAATGACGCGTGTTTAGTTGTAGTGTCTCCAAATTTGATTTCTTGTTATGTGCCAATTTTTCTTGACAAATAAGACAGGTCGGAAGGCCATTTGAGATTTGTATAAACGCGAACGATTCGTCCATTCAACTTTAAATTCACGGTTTTCGTCTTCCGTTTTTCTCTTTGTAGCCATGTCAAACAAGTGGCACCTAAAAACATGTTTCGTTTTATAACAATAAAAGCAGCAACACAAAGTTATAACAATTTATTAAATTGATGCCAAAAATACCTGTGAGATCTGCAGCTGGTTGAAAGATATAAGTAGTTTAATGCGGCGAGAAGGTACTCTCGTCTCCAGTCACAAGCTGTGACTGGCTGGCTCTCGCTCAACTCGTGTTAGTCCCGTGGACCTCCTCCGCGCCGCATACCCCACGCACGCCTGCGCTACGTCAACACGACCGACACCTCGCTCACCCGCACGTAGTCGAAATCGATTCGTGGCAGAGCCGTACTAAAGTTGCTAAAGAGCCGCACTCAAGTTGCTAAAGAGCCGCACTCAAGTTGCTAAAGAGCCGCACTCAAGTTGCTAAAGAGTCGCGGTTTGCCGACCACTGGCCCAGAGGCTGGAGACAGGCATAATATAAAAAATAATTTCGTGTCTTTGCTCTTTTTACAACATTTGAGACATTGCAAGAAAGATTCCATCTATCTCAAAGCTGAAGAGGATGGACCACAAAAATGTCTGATCTATTGATTTGTAACGAAAAGAAAAGAAATTCTTAAGACCTTTTCCATAGATAGTTTATTCCAAGGAGTCGCATTTTCAGTTGTATGAAAACCTTTCGGCTGTTGCATGGTTCTTTTGCTACCTAACACTCCGGCCCTACAGTCCATGTTGAACCTTGACCTCCGTAGCGATACGACTCCAAAGCGCCCTGTCTTGGGCCTTACTCCACCCATTTTTTATTCTCATGTTTTTGAGGTCTTTTTAGACCTTCTCACGCCATCTTTTCCTCGGCCTTCTCTGGCCTTGACACTGATTCTTAAATCTTTTTTGAGGCTCGTTTGTTATCCATTCTCTCCATGTGTCTCAACCATTGGATTCTTTTTGATTTTTATCAAATTGATATCTTTTCTCTATAATTTTTGGATTTCGTGACTATCTCCTCCCTATATCACCTTTTTTGAAGGTCCAAATATGGGTCTCAAGATCTTTCCAAAGTTATGAACATTTTTTCATGTTTTCGAGTCAAAGTCCATGTCTCCGATTCATATATTACTCTTGGTTCAATGATAGTTTTATACGTTATTAGTTTTGTCTTCCTCGCAATTGCTTTCGATCTTACTATTGAAGCGAGAAAAATCTCCGATTTCCTGCACTAAGCCTCTGCTTTATTTCAGGCATAATGTCATTATTTTCAGTAACAGCCTAGATATCTATAAATTCTTTAACTCTTTTAAACTTAACTGTATCATTTATCCTAAGTCCAGTATCTTCCTCATTTCCCTTGCAATCCATCACCATCTTTTTCTACCTAGTTTTGTAATATCTGTTTTTTATTTAAAAATTTCTTTGTTTCGGTTGGACCGTGGTTCAAAATTACGTGTTCTTGAATCTTTCCCTTTGGGATTAATCCCGGACCGTCACCAATAGACCTTTGTGTTGCAGCAGTATGATGTTAAATAAAATACCTACCTACCTTTGTTTCGGTTGCTTTGTCGGTTTCGGGTTGATTAGTTTCTGCAGTTACCTACAGTCAAATATATTTCTGGTTATGGAGATAATTCCTATCCTATGCAGAATTCTTTTAAACATCTGAGTTGGGGTATTCGAGGTGTTTTTTGCGATATTGTGATCTTTTTCATACATCTCTTTATTCTCTCAGCTTTAAAACTGTGAGGCCGCGGTTGCCCAGTTGGAAGTGTAATGGATTAGCAACCGCAGGATTGCAATTTCGAAATTTGGTCCAAAGACCGTCGTGTACACGGAGGCTCTTAAACGTTAACTGTCGTGGCCTCAAAGATCTGAGGACACCTCGTTATTTCGAATCATAGTTAGATGAAGAGGTCACCTCAGTCAAACTTCCATACCACGCCAACGTACAGATTTCAATGCATATCTCGTCATTAGAACAAAAAAGACCTGATCTTGATCCCATCATCAAGAAATAGGCAATATCTTGAACGCAAGTTACCTCGTCATTAGCGAAATTGCTCGGAGCTTGATGGACGAGATATTTCGCCTAAATCACTTGGAGGGTTAAGGAATAAACCTCAGTTGTCAGGTTCCTTGGCCAGACCTGAAAGATTCGCTTTCGACTAGTTACCAAACATAGCTACCTACAAAAACACTTACATCATATTCGCTTAGCGAGATCAGCTATCCTTTTGCTATCAGCTAATTTTGCAAACTGCATGAAATGACTGTAGACCACCTCAAAGACTGCCTAAATTCCTGACAATAGAATTGCAAAATACTGTTGATAGCGTTTTGAAGCCATATTTTTTTACTTCAGGACACAATTGGGCTGCTCGTCGATTGATGGCCTAGAGGCTGGAGACGGGCGTAGTGTAAAAAATAATTTCATGTCTTGCCCTTTTCATAACAGTTGAGACATTGCAAGAAAGATTCCGTCTATCTCAAACCTCAAGAGGATCAACCACAAAAATGTCTGATCTATTGAGTTGTAACTAAAAGAAAGGAAATTCTTAAGACCTCCATAATTATTAGTTTATTCCACGAAGTCGTAATTTCAGTTGTGAAGAAAACCTTTCGGCTATTGCATGTTTTTTTCTTTTGCTACCTAGTTTGGTGATAATGATATCTTTGTTTTTTATATTAAAAGTTTCTTTGTTTTGGTTGCTTTTTCTGGGTTTCAGTTTGATTAGTTTTTGTAGTTGCCGACAGAAAAATATATTTTTAGTTATGGATATAATTCCTATCCTGTACAGAATGTTTCTAAACTTCTGAGTTGAGGTATTCGGGTTGTCTTGTGATATTGTGATCTGTTTTATACACCTGTTTACTCTCTCAGCTGTAAAACTATGAGGCCGCGGTTGCCCAGTTGGAAGTGTAACGGATTAGCAATTGCGATTTCGAAACTCCGTCAAAACAAATACCGTTGTGTACACGGAGGCTTTAACCCGTTAACTGTCGTGGCCTCAAAGATCTGAGGACAACACCTCGTAATTTTGAATCACGGTCAGATGAGGTCAAAACATGTGTTTTCGCCCCACTCTCAAACTTCCACACCACGCCAAAGTACAGAGATTTCAATGCATATCTCGTCACTAGAACAAAACAGACCAAATCTTGATCCCATCATCAAGAAATCGGGAATATCTCGCTGCCAAGTTCCCACGTCATTAGCGAAATTGCTCGCAATTTGATGGACGATATATTTCGTCGAAATCACTTGAAGGGTTAAGGAATAAACCTCGTTTGTCAGGTTCCTGACCAGACCTGAAGGATTCGCTTTCGACTTGTTACCATAAATAGCTACCTACAAAAACACTTACATCATGTTGGCTGCTCGTCGATTGATAGCCTAGAGGCTGGAGACGGGCAAATATAAAAAATAATTTATTGTCTTTGCCGTTTTTACAACAGTTGAGACATTGCAAGAGAGATCGCGTCTATCTCAAAGCTCAAGGGGTTCACTCATCATCACACAAAGAGGGGCCATCACATTTGTGTGGTGTGAAAGTTTGTAGAGGTGATGCCAGCTCAGGTGTTGATCTCGTTATCTGACAGTGATTCAAAATTACGAGTTGTCCTCGATCTTTCCCTTTGGGGTTATTCCTGGTCTGTGGCGAATAGTACTACGTTGTTTATCTACCCAGGAACCTATTGCTCAGTGAAAAATTGACTTGTTTGGCCGATTTGGCATCAATCACCTTGTTTGGTGATATAACAACTTATGACAGGGTTGCGTTGTGAATGCGCATTTATACAGTTTGGCGACAAAAGTGGTGAAATCGCCAAAGTCTACTATGTGGCGCGAACCAATCAGATGTTGAATGTTCGGTTCCTCCCGACGAAAATAGTCTAAGGGTCACATTACTACTGGCTTTGTCGTATGTGATACTGGGCACATAAAAAGGTTACCTGTACTGACTACATTTGCCCAGCTTGGCCAAATATGGCCCTTGCGCCATAGAACTCAATTAAGAGATTCTGCAGAAAACAGGAGTAGACTATTTCTTGTTGCGATTGTAGAGGGAGGAAAAAAATTCCGAAAAAGTGTTTCATCCTCCCGATGTAATGATAGAGAAGAATGTTTCCATTTGATTCAACGGCCTCGGTTCAATTTCCATTCCTTCCCCAATATTTCACTTCCACTGTTTCCTAAAGTTCCACTCTTTATCAGATTTCCCAGTGCTTCAAACAGAGTAGGTTTCTCAGCAGAAATAAAATCGCTATCACTTTCCATTTGAGCTAGATTAGGGTAATGCAATCTCTATACACACTTTCAAAGAAAACATTTCGCTAAAACAATAACTTTCCTTTGTTTTCGGAGAGGCTGCGTGAAAAGTCGAAGTGTTTTCCTAAGACCGTAATGAGTAAAGAAATTGTTTTTTCCTTTCTCGAGACGGGGTTCAAGTTTTCTATGCGATGGGGATTTTTCTTTCTTTGTTACCCCCTCTGAAGGTTTCTTAAAACAGAAGGAAATTTATCACACAAATGGAAAGTTTGAAACGTCGCCGTTATTAAAAGTACATGCTTTTACACGGTAAGGAATATTAGTCTTAGCAAAAGCTATAGTTGTTTTTTAAATGTTCATAATTGAGACTCGTGTTTTTCTATTTAATCCCCTGAAGGTTTATATTTGTGTCGAAAACTGCCTTGCAGTGGCTTGCATGTGACGGAAAAAACTATTCCAAATTGTGTCCTGTTCTGGGCAAGGGACAATTTGTTTTCTACTTGGAGTTTCATTCCCTTGTAGTAAAAGGACAGTTTTGTCTCGACGTCTCTGGTAAAATTGACCAGATTTGGGACGAGATATCTCGTCGAAACGTTTGGAGGGTTAAATATAGGGTAGTATGAGTAAAGAAATTGTTTTTTCTTTTTCCATCTTGAGACGAGGTTCAAGTTTACTTGCAAGTACTTTTACACGGTGAGGAATATCAGTTTCTTGTTTGTTTGACAAAACTATACTTATTTGCTTTTTAAAAGGACATAATTGAGACTCATGCTTTTCTATTTAACCCTTCTGGTGGTTGTTATCTTGACGAGGTATCTCGTCATTAGCAAAACTGACTAGATCTTGGACAAAACATTTTGTCGAAACACTTGGAGGGTAGGTAGGTGGATCCAAGGAAAACACCTCATAATTTTAAGGGTTAGGGGAGGGTTTAATCTAGTGTAGATATAGTGTAGTATAATGAGTAAAGAAATTATATATTCCTTTTAACTCTTGACACGGAGTTCAAGTTTTCTATGTGATGAGGGTTTTTCTTTTTCTTCGTAACTCCATCTGGAGGGTTTCTCAAAGCGAAAGGGAATTAATCTAAATTTGTTTGTGGAATGACGGTATTTGGTTGCACCGAATTTCGAACTTGAGCAACGGATTTGAAACCGGAGGTTTGCGCGTTCCAAACTCGGTCCAAACAAAGATCGTTGTACACACGAGGGCTGGTGCACTTCAAACCTTTCATGACCTCAAATGTCCTCACTTTGGCGTGGTGTGGAAATTTGGAGAGTAGGGTCAGGTCTTGACCTCGTCATCTAACAGTGGTGCAAAATTACGAGGTGTTGTCCTTGTATCTCCAATAGCTCGTTGTGTTGCTCCAGTTCAACGTTAATTAATCACCATTACCATTACCGCCGTAGAAACAGTACAGCTACCAACGGCCACATAGGATATCGATCTGGAGGAGGATACATTTTTATTGTTAAATTCTTTATCAAGGGGGTGATTTAAAAGTTAAAATACTTCTTTGTAGTAGTTTGAGTGTGTTTTAGTGATTAGTTTTAGAGTATGTTACTTAGAGACTAATTTTTGAGTTTGTTACTTGAAGAATGGTTTTAAAGTTACAACTCCAACTTTTCCAACTGCACTGTTCCAACTTTTTAAGGTGTATGTATGCACTAGAAATCACGAAAATCGTCCAGAATAATCAATACTTTTTATAGTTTCAAAATATTTTCCAACTCTTTAGATTTCAAATGATACCAAGATCTTGCAAATATTCAAAATAGTTTTCTCGTTATAAGGGTTTCGTATTGTCACCAAGCACAAACATGTTTCCAAAACTTTAAACATAATTTCTGAACTGTGTTTTTGCAATGGGATGCTTCGTTTCAACGGTGATAACTCTATTATTATTTTTGTATCATTATAGTCTATAATATGGTGGATGTTTGACTTTCAGTTAGAGCTGTTAGTTAAGAAATGAATTTTTAGTTGATTTTTAAATGTTAAAATTCTTGAAAATTGATTTGATTTTTTATACGTCCTTGGTGAAAATAATTGCAAAACTAAATCCCTCTCTAGCAACTTGATTGAGGGTCAAAACATCATGAATAATATTAGGAAAAATTTCCAGCAGAAATTGTCTTTCTGAACAAATTAGAATTTGAGATATCACTGTTAAAAACATTCTTATTAGCTAATTACATCAAAATTAGATAATTAATGATTAGCTTAATCTGTTTTTTGACGTAAATACGTCTTTAAAATCGGTATGGAGTCATCAGCAGAAACTTGTGCGTCATGAAAAGTGTTGATACCTCAAAGCCCCATAACTCCAGGGGGAATCAGCCTATGGAGATAAATGACTAACCATCATGAAGAGGAAGGTGGGCCGCATCGACCAGGTCGACCACTAATCCACTCCCCTTCTGACTTCGTACCGCATGGTGTGGGGAATTAGTCACATTTCGGGCACATACGCTGGCCTGTTTAACCGCTGTAACTTCAGTTCTAATCGACGGGTCGTGGTGAGTGCGTGCTTAAATTGAAGAGAACGATGAGTTCTACAATTCCATTTGACTAGTTGACAGTTTAAACCATTTGTGGGAAAATTTTGTGCAGCGGAAAGTGACGATTTGTCTAAGATTTCACTATGAAGCCAAAATATCCCACTAAGTTTCAATTGCGGCATAGGAAACATAAACAGGTTGAAAGAGTAGTTCAAGACGAACACAATGATACCAAGAAGTCCAAACCTATAACAAGTGCGGAGAGATCTAGAGCTTACCGAAGACGCAAGGAGCAAGCCGAGCAGGCGCGAGTACGCGGCGACGTCGCTGAACCGTCTAACGAGCTGCCACCACACTTGGAAACACTACCATCTACATTACCTTTGGAACATTAGCATCGACACCATGCCGTTTGTCTCGTACTTTAGCTATCACCGACCCATCATCCATAAGGTCGCCATAGAATACTAAACATTGCCCACAATCTAACACCACTGTTATGTATCCACCAAAACTGGCTAAATAAATGTCAAGCAAATACCCACCGTCTTCATTTCACCAGCGATCCACTTACCATGTATTCCACCCCAAAAGTATTCACGAACGAAACCTTACGGTACAGTAGGGACTGTGCCTACCAGTTGTTTTTTTCGCACTGAAACGATATTAAGTAGAAATCAATGACCTATTTTAAAAAACTGGATTTTTAAAGTAAAAATTTAAAAAAATATATCTTCTAGTGTATACGTACAACTTAAGGCAAATGTTAAAATTTACAATAATTTTATCCAACCCCAGTAAATAAAAATGGAGCACTTTGTAATTGGGCTAAAAGCAGTGGATAAAGATTTGTTGAACTTCAAGGAGAAAATATTAAAACACATTTATACACGATTTTTTGGAAGTAATCTATGAATTAAGTAATGATACTTTTTATTGTTTACTTGCAGAATTGCTCAGGTTGAATTGGTTAACTAACTTCCGCTTTCGTTAATAAATTGTAATTTCTGTTCATCACACGTAACAACTACCACAATTTAATAAAGGTACACAATTGTTAAATACACAATTTCACAAATGTAAATAAATATCATATTTAACATTTTACATTTTTGTAGAATTTAAATTTTTAGTAAGAAAAAGTCTAGAGTGTGCCGATGTTACCCAGAATGCATAGAAGAGTTCAAAGTATGCATATAAATGCTTTGTATGTCATTTAAAAACAAAAAGGTTTCCCAAAATTATACAATGATTAAAATGTTTTAAAACTAATTAGACCATTACTTACCTTGTTGCTTACTCATTACTATAACTTACTTATTACTTAGCAGTTATTGAACGAAAAACATCAAATTGAAAATCTAGAAATACATCTTAAAACAGATTTAAAAAGCAGCGGATAGACACAGTCCCCTGTACCGTGAGGTTTGGTTCGTGAATACTTTTGGGCCGAATGCCTGGTTAGTGGGTAGCCGGTGAAACGAAGACGGTGGGAATTTGTTTGAAATTTATTTATTCAGCCAGTTTTGGTGGATACATAACAGTGGTGTTAGATTGTGGGCAATGTTTAGTATTCTATGGCGACCTTATGGATGATGGGTCTGTGATAGCTAAAGTACGAGACAAACGGCATGGTGTCGATGCTGATGTTCCAAAGGTAATGTAGATGGTAGTGTTTCCAAGTGTGGTGGCAGCTCGTTAGACGGTCCAGCGACGTCGCTGCGTACGCTCGGCTTGCTCCTTGCGTTTTCGGTAAGCTCTAGATCTCTCCGCACTTGTTATATAGGTTTGGATTTCTTGGTATCATTTTGTTCGTCTTGAACTACTCTTTCAACCTGTTTATGTTTCCTATGCCGCAATTGAAACTTAGTGGGATATTTTGGCTTCATAGTGAAATCTTAGACAAATCGTCACTTTCCGCTGAACAAAAGTTTCCCACAAATGGTTTAAACTGTCAACTAGTCAAATGGAATTGTAGAACTCGTCGTTCCCTTCAATTTAAGTACGCACTCACCACGACCCGTCGATTAGAACTGAAGTTACAGCGGTTAAACAGGCCAGCGTATGTGCCCGAAATGTGACTCATTTCCCACACCATGCTGTACGAAGTCAAAAGGGGAGTGGATTAGTGGTCGACCTGGTCGATGCGACCCACCTTCCTCTACATGATGGTTAGTCATTTATCTCCATAGGCTGATTCCCCCTGGAGTTATGGGGCTTTGAGGTATCAACACTTTTCATAACGCACAAGTTTCTGCCGATGACTTCCATACCGATTTTAAAGACGTATTCACGTCAAAAAAGCTTCGAACGAAAAGTAATGAATGTATCGTTTTTTTTCACTACAAAATAGATTCTTAGAATATAATGGACACAAATTTAAAAAAGCAAACTATTAAAAAAATACCAAGGTTGCCATATTAGCTACCAGTCCTATTTTGGAAGGTTTTGTACTGTATATTTTATTTATGTTTTATTCTCTTTATCGTCAATCTCGAATATTCAGAATTTTTTTATATTTTCCAAAGAAAAAAAATAAGGCTCAAAAAATAAATAAAGTATTAGAATTTAAATTCCGTAAAAGTATTCTTTGAAAAAATAATTGATTTTCAGCAGCACTGGTAAAACGATCCAAGTAAATTGCATGCTCAATATACCTTCCAGCTACTCCAAAACTACCAAATTATGGTTGATTTAAGTACAGTTACTTAGATGTTTTAACAAGAAACTTGCCTAAATATGTAAGCAAAGAAATTTCAAATAATGTATTCACTAAACCAAAATATGTTGCATCAAATATAGAACTCTGCATTAAAATATGCTGAATAAATTTTTTGTGATACTTGTAGACAGTCGCGGAAAAAAATCCGAACCACCCCATTTATTTCGTGTATATTCATAGTAGAGCATATTTAAATGCAAAAAAATGCATAAAGGGACATCTTCATATCAAATTTTGTACCAACAAGATTTCTAAAGGAAACACCATGTTTTGAAGCCTTAATCAGATTCGACATCGTTAAATTAGTCTAAATATGAAATGTCATGAATCTTCTATTTATATCCGAAGATATTCAATGTTAAAGTTGCTGCCAATTTCAGGGATCATCTCCACAGTGGAAATCGCTATCAGCGCGTGCAAACGATCCGAGAACTATTATCCGAGGTTTGTCAGACGTTTTTTAAACTCTTGGTTGCCCCCTAAAATCGTAAATAATGAGAAAAATTTAATGTAACTTAAAAAGTAGAGAGTGGAATGAGATGAAATTTTGCCATGGTCATATTAGAAGTCCTGAATCGATTCATATCCTAATATAGTAAGGGTCATAATTTTTTCAAACATTAATTTAATAATTATTATTGCATACTAAAAACTATTTACAAAATAAAATATTAGGTGGATTGTGTTTGGATTGCTTAACAGTAACATGGTACAAAATAGTGATATAGAAATATTATTTAGGAAGATATCCATAAGTCTGAGAAACTGATTTAGCAATAGGAGTTCCAATCTTTCTGTACTCATAACGTCGAAACGGTAAGACCTAATGACATGGAAATTTGGTATCCGAAGTTAAATTTTGATATAGATTCGAAATTGTTTGTCGAAATAGGGGTTTCTACTGGAAATTATGAAATTGGTGCTCAATTTAATACGAATACGGCCCTTTATTCAAATTTTATGCATTTGAATTTACAGAAGACGTTAGTTCCTGTCAAACGCCATCTTTGAATTTATCTACTGTCAAAACTGCGAGAATGAGGACGGATGATTCGCTTTCTTTTTCTACGACTGTACACAGATAAAAAATCGAGCCTAGAACAAGACAGACTTACGTAATCAAGTTCAGTCACTAAATGAATGTTAGTACTCACAGTATGCAAAGTTTCATGAACGTATATTAAACCGCTTGGTCGTAGTACGGGCACACACATACAGACGGATGGACAGACACCAAACGCGCAAGAGACGGATTCTGCATCAGAAAGGCCCAACACTTGAAATGGGTTGAAAATATTCAATGTACAAACATTTTTAATTATATCGATACGATCTGGGGGTCTTAAGTCCCCATGTAGCCCCTCCGTAGGTGCGCCCATGACCACCTACAGTTACCCGGACAGAAAAAGACTCCCACAGACAAGACTGATCCAAATTTATCACTAAAAAAACTTTCCTCATTTATTCTAGAAATAACTTTTTACAAAAACTACTTGATTGATCCGGATAACTTTATCTCAGAGAAACGAATAGTTCCAGGGATTTCACAAACTTAATTTTAATCGGAACTGCAAAGACAGAGAAGGCAATTTAACTTGGGTTAAGTTTTCTTTCATTTCTGCTGATTCAATTTTCGGAGTAATTTATTACCGGTAAAAGTAAAACCAACGACTTTGCGTTATGTGGCGAGTTTGAAATTGCGTGGCGTAGAATACACATTTTCACTATGAAATCTTTTCCGTAGTTGAGAAACCGACTTTAATATCGCGCGGGTCTTTCCAAAATGAGGCAAAGTTGTGATTACTCTATTCAAAATCACAATCTTTTAGTCCATGGGATTAGGATGAACAAATAAGGTCAATCCTTTTTTTCGCTCTTTTGGTGATATCCCTTTCTGATTTTATACTGTTTTATCTAATCGGATGAAAGTCTACTTTAGTATTCAAACGTGAAGGTGCTTTGTAAGCTTGTTTATGGAAGTAGATTATATATTTTTTTAAAGACTTCTCTCATTTTACTTAAATGAATTTGAGGAGTTTGATTAAAATAAATTTTAAAACGAAACTTTAGTTTGCTTTAAGCTGTATACCGGATATGTAAAATGTAGAGGAGGAAACAATTTCTTCATGACGCAGTAAAAACTGTTCTACTTTCCAACGTGGAGTTGAAAAAGTTGTGGTGTAGTTAATAAAACTGTTCATAATATTTTGTTAGCCTGAGTTTCAAGTTATTACTCGGTGTCGCCAGTTGGAAGGGCAACGGATTAGCAACCGGAGGGTTGCGAGTTCGAAACTTGGTCCCTCAGTGCACGTTAAATCTGTCGTGGCCTCAAATGTCATCACGTTGGTGTGGTGTGGAAATTTGGAGAGTGGCATGCCAGGTCATCTGATACTTGGTTCAAAATTACGAGGCTTTGTCCTTGGATCTTTCCCTTCGTGATGGATCCTGGACTGTCGCCAATTGCCCGTTGTGCTGCTCCAGTGCGACGGTAATTAACTACCTACCTTCAATTATTACTCTTGCCAGACCATTCCTTTTTGCCAAATATATTATACCCCTGATTAATGTTGGTCCTAAGATACTCGACCATGAAAGTCGACGAGATATCTCGTTATTGGAAGAAAACTAACCAGATCATAATCTCGCCATCCTCAAAAAATGACATCATCCTGATGACGAGATATCTCGTCGTTATCTAAATTGGACTGATCCTGATAAACGAGGTAACACGTCGAAACCACTTGGGATTAAAGTATATTTTAATAGATAGTTCCTTGAAATCTGCCTAATTATTGGATTTTTCCCTGACTGCCAATACTCTTTAACCACTACTTTCACTGTGAATACAAAAGCATAAAATATTATTTTTATTATTTTAATTTAATTTGCAGTCTATTTAATAGTCCTAAGATTCTGAATGAAATGAAAAAACGTTTTGTTTTGGTATATCAGTTTCTGGTTTTCAATCAACCCTCCTGGTGGTTATTTCGACGATGTATCTCGTCTTTGACAAAGCTGAACCAGCCTTTCCAGGTCGATATATCTCGTTATTACAAGAAAAGTGAACAAGCCCTTCCAGGTCGAGATATCTCGTTATTAGAAAAACTAAACCAGCCCTTGCAGGTCGAGATATCTTGTTATTAGAAGAAAAGTGAACCAGCCCTTCCAGGTCGAGATATCTCATTATTAGAAAAACTAAACCAGCCCTTTCAGGTCGAGATATCTTGTTATTAGAAGAAAACTGAACCAGCCTTTGCAGGTCGAGATATCTAGTTATTAGAAGAAAACTGAACCAGCCCTTGCAGGTTGAGGTATATCTCGTTATTAGAGCAAAACTGAACCAGTCCTTGCAGGTAGATATACCTCGTTATTAAAGGAAAACCTAACCAGCCCTCTTGTAGGTCTAGATATCTCGTTATTAGAGGAAAACTGTACCAGCCCTTACAGGTCGAGATATATAGTTATTAGAAGAAAACTGAACCAGCCCTTGATCTCGTCATCATAAAAAAATCGTCAATATCTTGATGACGAGGTATTTCGTCGTTAGCAGAATGCTTCAGATCGGAATGGACGTGATATCTGATCGAAAATACTTGGAGGGTTAAATGGTTGAATATTTGCTGTGGTCCAATACTTTTTCAGTCACCGTAGCTGTGCTAGCCAAACATTTTCTTTAGTATGGAATGAGAAAATTTGTAAGGTTCCTGGATAACCGAAAAAGTGCATAAATTTAACATGAATTATGTATGAAGCGTATTTTTTAGTCCACTGCTGTCGTATTACGGACATGTTTTCCCTACTCAGCATCTGCTATGAATCTTCACGAAAATGCGCATGCAAATGAAGATTTTTTATATCTCGGTGTATAATATTACATACTTTGAAAATGTGAAAAGATCTGTCTTCAAGTAGGTGTTTTTCTCGTTAGAACACAACCTTATGCTATCCCTCTGAGCGTAACGATATTTGTGAGTAGTGTATAGTGTTGCTTTTACTCCACAAAACACTTAATGACTAAATAACCACATCTTTAAAGAATCCATGGATTTTTCAACCATTAGAAAGCTTCTATTGGCGTGTGTCTTTTCCTTAGAATAAAATACTTTGGAAAAATTCTATTGCTTATTTTTTTAGAACAGAATGATTTGGAAAAATCCTATTGCTTCTACTACAGAGGAAATATAAAAGTAGAGTGAGCGTTGGTAACCTTTTTATGCGCCTAGGATCATGAGGCCAAAACTAGTAGTAGCGTGATCGTTAGACTACTTTCGTCAGCTGGGAGAAACCGAACGTTCATCATCTGATTGGTCCACGGGACGGGAGAAGATGCCTATCCATTGATTCATCATCTGATTGGTCCGAGCAACATAGTAGTAGACTTTTGGCGATTTCACCACTTTTGTCGCCACTCTATAGAAATACGCATTCGAAAACCTACGCTATCATTTATTATATCGCCAAACGAAGCGATAAGATGCCAAATCGGCCAACCAAATCAGTTGTTCATAGAGCAGTCACGTGACTACTAGTCTACAAGTTGGTCACACTTTTTGAATCTCCTCTCAACAGCAATGCTTGCCGTTGAAAATCCTAGCGGGGAATAACACCTTACGTCACAGAAACGATGTTATCGACTGAACTAAACAGAGCCCTCTACCACCTAAACACAGCATTTCCGGACAAACAAAAAATGTTTATTTGACCCCTCTACTACCTTTACAATTTGGCTAGATATTTTCGAAGCACCCTGTATACTATTGTATTGCAAGTTAATTTTAGCAGTGGTGGCTAAGTTCACCACACGTACACGATGTTTTGGAAGTATCCACAGAGGAAGAAATCAATGGATAATAAATCGGGTGATCGTGGTGGCCAAATGACTTTTTCATCCCGGCCAATCCAAGGGTACTCTTGCGAGCCCCTTGTGAATGTGGTTTAATTTTGTGTTCCTACCTGTCCTTAAAATTTATACAAGTTTTCAATTATGTATATTAAAACTTGATCAACCTTAAGAAGATAAAAATATCATTTTGCTTTTGTAATGATTCAGAAAAATATTTTTTACCAAGGGCTCAGTCAATTTATTTTAATGAAAGTTAAATAAAGATAAAAATATATAAACGCTTTTAATAAAATTGCTATTTTACAACTATTTTTAGTGAACTTTTAATAATTAAATTTGTTTTTAATTTGTTCTCAGATTTTTAACTCTATCTTTTCCATACATTAATTGCCCGTGCTTATAGGGCTTAAAAAACAGCAGACTTTAAAAATCTCCAAAATCGATTTTAAAATTTTAGCGTTGAAATTAATTGCTTTCAAATTCTGTGGATAGCAAAAAAGAATTTTTCAATTACAACCGTTTGTGATCGTAATTGAAAATTCTTTTTACGACATCAAAGATATAATAGATAAGTATTAGTAAATCTACTACAAAAACCCTTTTCTCCGGTCACGATTTTTGAACTTTCTTCTGATTTCAAACTGTTCCCTTCACATATAGTTTAAATAGATTAACTTTGCTTCACTTTTTTTGGAAAACTTCTGTTTTAATACTAATATTTTTTTGCTTTATAATTGAGTGATACACACTTAACAAATTGAGTTGATTTGATTATGTGAATTAAAATTTTGACAATACATGGAATTTTAATGCGCATGGGACTTATTAATTTTTTCTAATTTATCAAAATTTTGACCACGTTTTTGTAATAACTTCCGAATGATTTAATCTTTTTGAATCAAACTCTATGTATAGGCTTTTTAGTGAAAAACAGTCTGCAAATTTTATGACTGTCGGATAGTAACTGCAAAAATTTGTTGACCGTAAGGTCAGGTGAGTCAGGCCTTAGCACAATTGACCTTTGATGTAGATAAAATTGGATTATCTTTGCTCGTTGCTCTGTCGTGAATTTCTCAATAACTATTTCCCAAGGTTTACATATAAATAATCTGAAAAAATTTGAAAAATTAATAGCAAAAAGTTATAATTTAAAATGGTCTAGTGACTTTTGGGCCACTCTGTACTTCATTATCGGTTTTGAAACCCTAATTTGGACTACATATTTTCAATTCATGAGGGGCCTCCATGTAACCTGGCTCTGGATCCCAGAGCACAAATGGGGGCATGGGATATACATATCAAACGAAAAGCATGCATCATGTATGCAGTAAGATACAACCTTTTCTCATATAGCATAGTCAGAAACGCATTAAGTACTTCATCATCGGTTTTCAAACCCTAATCTGGACTACATATTTTTAATTTATGAGGGGTACTTCATGTAACCTGGTTTTGGGTCCCAGAACGCAAATGAGAGCCTGAGGTACACATAAAAAATGAAAAGCTGTCGTCTTTCTTACAATAAGATTTATCCTTTTTTATCAGAAACTCATCCTCATAAAGAAAAAGGTTAGAGATAATTCAATAAGTTGCATCGTCACATCTCACCCAGGACTCATGAAATTGAGTTATGTGTTTTCCGAAACCGTAAGTGAATTAACAGTATCAAACAGGTAGCTCACCCTGTTAATTGATTTATGTTAGAGAAGACTTCAAAAATGCTTCTGCATCACTAACCTGTTCATTCGATTTGGGAGTTTATTCAGTGTTTTGTAAAATTTCTGCAATGGCTTCTAAGAATTTTTTGTGACTCTAAACTGTCTGAATGAATAGAATTAAGGATGAATGAAAGCATAAACAAAGTCATTAAGTGAAGAATGGTAGACTGAAACTACTTGTGTAAGTTTGCCAATGCTGCATAGCCTGATGGTCGAGTGGAACGACCTTTTAATGACCTTGGGAGGACAATCCAAAACATTATGAGAAGTTTTTTGTACCAAGCCTAAATGTAGGTGACGGTAGTGTTTTGCGGAGGAACGCTGTGCGTTTACGTATTACGGATGTGACGTCAATTGGCTTGTTTTTTAATACGATTTCAGCACGTCTCCAATAAAAATTCCAAAAGATAAATTCCGAATTGATATATAAACCGAATATGTATCATGAGATAACATTTTAGTTACGGTAAGGAAAATATTCGCTTTGTCTGGTTTTATCAATGAAAATCCTTCTCAAAGCTCTTTGTGCTTGCTTTCGATACTTAAAAGAAGTTTAACAATTCGATACACAGAATTGACAATTTAATACACATTATTAGCAAACAACACAAAATGTCTCAAGCCCTTTCATTAAATATTTAGAGTATAAGACATGAATGACTAAATGATTTTCAGGATCAAAAAGCAAACCAGATGGTAAAGTGAAGGTTTTACTTCAGCTACACAAATGTTTTCCCATGAAATTATCGCGGTTTCTCTAATGCATAGTTTAACAAAGCGGGCAATGAAGGAATCTTGGGGGCAATGCTGGCCCCAGGGGAAACAGGGGAAGGGATTTGAGGAGCAATAATCATAATTGAATTATTGACAAACGAAGAGTTAAAATTGAAATTCCAAAACCTTTAGTTAAAAAAGTGAGTTGTGGCAACACTGTTCTAGAACAATTGTATTTAAACTCGTGTTTCTTGTGACTTACTTCTGTCCTGCTGATGGTAGATGTTTGCTCTAATGGAATGGCCATAGACGAAATTTTTAAATCATGATTAGTCATTGCTTCGAAGGTTTTCCAATTTTACTATCCATTAAAAGCATTTCTTGATTTAATGCATAGTTTACCTAAGTGGACACTGAAATGATCTTGGGGTCAATGATGACCTTAAGGGAAATAAGGGGAGGGTTTTAAGGAGTATTATATCATAATTGAATTATTAAGAAACGAAGAATTTAAATTGTAATTCAAAAAACCCCTGCCTAGAAAGGCTCACTTAAAAAGTGAGTTATGGAAACACTAATCTAGAATTAACAATACTTAAACTCGTGTGTCTTCTTGTGACTTACTTCTGTCCTGATGATGGTAGATATCTTGCTCCACCGGAATGACCATTGCGAAATTTTTATATCGTAATTAGTCATTACTTCGAAATTTTTTCAACTCTATTATCCATTAAAACCATTTCTTGATTTAAGGCATAGTTTACCTAAGTGGACACTGAAATAATCTTGGGGTCAACGCTGACCTCAGGGGAAATAGGTGAGGTCTTTGAGGAGTATCATATTAAAATTGAATTATTAAGAAACGAAGAGTTAAAATTGAAATTTAAAAATCCCGACCTAGAAAGGCTTACTTAAAAAAGTGAGTTATGGCAACACTATTCTAGACTAACGATACTTAAACTCGCGTGTCTTGTGACTTATTTCAGACCCGATGATGGTAAACGTCTTGCTCCACTGAAATGGTTATTGGTGAAGCATTTTTTGCATTGATGAAACTTTAAACCCTCCAGGTGGTTTCGACAAGATATCTGGTCCATCAAGATCTGATCAATTTAGCTAATGACGAAACAACTCATCATCAAAATATTGGCGTTTTTTGATGATGACAAGATCAGTTCAGTCTACTAAATACGCGATGTCTCACCCATCGAGATCTGGTCAGTTTTATTCTAATTACCAGATATCTCGTCCATCGAGATCTGTTCAGTTTCCTTTTAATCGCCCAGGTGGTTGTCTCGACGAGGTATCTCGTCATTAGCAAAATTAACCAGATTTGCTGGACGGGATATCCCGCCAGTAGACGAAAACACATGAACACGATGATTAGAAAAACTGACCAGATCTTGATCTCGTTATCATAAAAAAATCAGCAATATCTCGATGACGAGATATCTCGTCATTAGCAAAATGGTTTGATCTTGATGGACGAGATATTTCTCCGAAACCACTTGGAGGGTTAATGTCGAGATTCCTCTTCGAGACAACCACTAGGAAGATTAAATCGTGATTAGTCATGGTTTTTGAATTTTTATTATCACTTTTGTTTAAGGTTTTTAATATTTATCTGCTGAAATACATGTCCCTCTGTGGTGGACGGTCAAATGTTTTTCGTGATTAGAATTTGTGTCGACGAATTCCAACTTTTGTTCCCCTACTGGACATTCAGGAAGATAATCTGATACTCCCCATCCAACACATTAAAGGCAGAAAGTTTTAAATCTCCCAATTCCCCGATGTCACGTACAAAGCCTTTTTATAAAATGCAATCCGATATCCAATAGCGGATCCTTTCGTTATCACTGTACTCTAAGTAGCGCCTTGACAGCAGACAGATTTTAGATGCGTTTTTGAGCATTCCCGAAAAACAGAAAGGTATAAAAATTCAAGCCCGCTATCGATTGAGGGAAAATAAATAATTTTTTAATGCTGAAAAGTAATTTTTTAATGGAGAAAACTGGGAACAGTGATGGTGTTATACGACCTACGTTGTCCATTTTTGTCTTGAGTATCAATGATAGTTTTATCCTGAGATAGATTTTAGTATTTTCCAAAATTGTGAAATTTTGGTGATGTTATCAATGCGTTATTGTCTGATGGACGGGACCATCGAAATAACGAGAAATTCTGGAAAGACTGGTGAGTCTTGGAGCCTTCCAACAAGAACAACTAAAAAATTTTGGTTTCAGACGATGATATTTTGAAAAAGTATTTTAAAAGTTTTTCCAATTAGTAAAACATTAAATGATTTAAGTAAATGCGCAGAAATATACTGTTTATTCCCATCTCCTGTAATTCTTCATAGCCATCTACCTTCTAAGGAAATGGACAGAACATATAGACGAAATCGCTGTCGTAAAAATATATCGTCATTAGAAGAAAGTTGACTAAATCTTGATCTCGTTATAAAAAAATTGGCAATATCTTGATGACGAGATATCTCGTCATCAGAAGGAAACAAAGCGGCAATATTTTGATGACGAGATATCTTGTCGTTAGCAAAATTGTCCAGATCTTGATGGACGAGACTCTTGTCATTAGAGGAAAACTAACCAGATCTTGAACCCTCGTCATCATCAAAACTCGGCATTATCCTGAGGACGAGATATCTCGTCGTTAGCAAAATTAGTCAGATCTTAATGGACGAGATATCTCGTCGAAACTACTTGGTGGGTTAAGCGAGACGAAGATTTCGTTATCTAGAAAAACCTGAATGTTTAAAATAAAATCCCAGGAATGCAAAAAACTGATGCAAACTGCAAAAAAAGACGGTAAAATCTTTTTTTACTGTCAAGGTGGGACTTAATGAATGAGAAGAACGGATTTTTCTAGCCCCTAAATTTGTCTTAATAATCTATTTTAATCAAGACCCTCCTTCAATGTTTGAGAGGGACAGCCAGGGTTAATAGGAGTGCTAAATTAAAATATATATTATCCTCTTAATCTAAAACTAGGAAAATATTCCCGCTTTGCAGCATGTGCGCCTCTGTAACTACGGATTGTTCACATTGTTGATTAATTGAAGGCTATAAATATCTTAATTAATTCCTGATCTATAATATGCAGCTTTTGAATATTAAATTGCAGTTATCTAATTCGTTTCTTTTAATACGTGTAATAAGTGTTTCTACAAATAATAAAATTTTCTTAATTAATATTTTTTAGTAAGTTGTATAAGTGTGTTGTTTTAAAAGCCTTCACTGGGAATTTTTCTTACAGAATGGAAAGAGTCCCGGACCCCACATAGTGACCCAGGAAATGTAAGAAGTATTTGTACTGTAATAAGCAGTCTGTTTTCCAATCCAAAGTTAAAATTTGTGTTCATTGTGGTTTATAACAATGACACTTAAGTACACATGTGTGTAACATTAACATTGAGCATTGGCTTGTGTTACGTTAGAAGTAATCCTCTTATCCAGTAATGGGCTCGTCATTCAATCTATAGATGGATGGTTTAGATAATGGTCTCCAGTTTAGGTGAAAGACTACAGTTTAAGTGACAGACTCCAGTTTAGGTGACAAGCTCCAGTTTAGGTGACAGGCTCCGGGTTAGACGAGGGGCTCAAATTTAGATAATGGATTCCAAGTTAGATGACGGGCCCCAGGTTTGGTGATTGACCTCAGTTTAGATGTTGGGTCCCAGATTAGATGACAGGCCCCGGGTTCAATGACGGGCTTCAGATTAGATGACAGGCCCCGGGTTCAATGACGGGCTTCAGATTAGATGACTCCAGGTTAGATGACGAACCCCAGTTTAGAAGACGGCCACAGGTTCGATGAGGGTCTCCAGTTAAGAACATTGGTCCCAAATTATGTGATGGGCCCCAGACTAGAAACCGGCCCCATGTTAACTAATAGGAACCAGGTTAGGTTACGTACCTAATTTTATGTGGCGGACATCTCAGGTTAAGAGGACCGGCACCAGTTAAGAACATTGGTCCCAAATTATGTGATGAACCCTAGGCTAGAAATCGGGCCCCAGGTAAGTTAATGGACCCCAGGTTAGTTTATGTATCTAAGTTTAGGTGACGAGCCCCAGCCCCAGGTACGTTGATGAACCCCAGGTTCGATGAGGGGCCCAGTTAAGGACATGGATCCCAAATCGTATGATGAACCCAGAAGACGGCCCCCAGGTTAGCGAATAGGCACCAGGTTAGGTTACGCACCTAAGTTTATGTGATGAGCCCCATGTTCGATGATGGACTACAGGTTCAATGACTTGCCGAGGGTTAGCTAATGGGAATGAGGTTAGGTTGCTCACCTAAGTTTAGATGACGGGACCCATGTTCCATGAAGGACTCTAGATTCGACGAAGGGTCCATTTAGGAACACGGGTCTTAAATTATATGATGGGTCCAAGGTTAAAAGATGGGTCTGAGTACCAGAGTAAACAACCCTGTTCTCAGCTTAGATGATGTGTACCTGTTCCAGTTCAAATGACGAGCTCAAATACCAGTTTTAACTACGAGTCTAGTGGTAGTCAACCTGGTCCCTACCGCCCACTAGTGGGTGATTCAAGCTTTCGTGGTTTTTCTCTGTGGGGGTTTTGTCCGATGCTGAAGCTACTTTCCGTTTTCGCAGCGCATCTATGACTCAATGACAGAGCAGGTTGTACTGCACTGTAGTGCGTGCGCATGACGTGAGCGGGGTGTACCAGCGGCCATCACTCAAATTGAGTTCGTTTCATGGTGGGGTCAGTATGTAGTTAGATTTGTGAAAGTGAGCACGTGCCTACGGCTTCAAGCAAATTTTATAAATTGTGTGAAATATTGTTTCTAAAAAAAAGAAATACGCTCGTGGCTATTTATCGGAGTATCTGAAGATGGGTTTCATCGAATCTGTTGTAAATAAACAACTCCCAATGTGTTTACTGTGTGATAAAACATTATCCAATGAAGCAATGAAGCCAAGTCGATTGCGAGAACATCTTGCTACAAAGCATCCAAAAGATAAAGGCAAATCCATTGAATATTTTCAGGAAATATATAAAAAATTTCAAAATCGTCCAACAATCCTTGTATCATTTTAGAAACAACATGCAACGAACGAAGATGGATTAACTGCCGCTTATCGCATTTCACAATTAATTGCAAAAAGTGGTAAAAGCTATAATATTGGAGAAACTTTAATACCCTCTATAAAAGAATTTATCTCAACAGTAATGCATCAGGATATACCTGAAACTTTAAAAACGTTGCCCTTAAGCGATAAACTTTAAGACCAGTAAAGCGACGAATTGAAGAAATGGCAGTTAATGTTGAAAATAAACTTATAGGTATTCTCCAAAACTCTTCATTTTCTATACAATTGGACGAGCCTACCATTGCCGATAATAATGTTTTATTGATGACATATGTACATTATTTTGATGAAAACAATACATTACGAGAAGAAATGCTATTCGCAATAAATCTCATTACAGACACAAGAGGATTATCAATATTTACTGCTGTGAAATCATATTTTGTAAAAAATAATATACCTTTGAACAATATTGTTGCATGCTCTACTGATGTAGCACCATCAATGGTAGGTCACTATCGTGGATTTGTTGCTTATTTCAAGGAAGAAGTGCCAAATGAGTTTTGTATTTATTGTATGGTGTACAGATAAAATATCTTGTAGGAAAACATTTAAGTACAAGTCTCCATTCATCATTAACTATAATAATTAGAGCTATAAATAAGATAAAATCCAATGCCAAACATGATGGAATTTTTCGACAGCTGTGCCAGGACAATAATGAGGAATTTATTAGGTTACTTTTACACAGAAGTTCGGTGGCTGTCAAAGGGCACATGTTTGTCTCGTTTTGTAGCATTATATGATAATGTCATACATTTTTTGAAAGTATTAATGAGACCAATCTGTCAACAATTAAAAACAGTAAAGAATGATGCCTTTTATTTGGCAGATATTTTCAATAGATTTAATGAAATCAATTTGCAGCTTCAAGGAGCTAATAAAACTCTTATAAATTGCCAAAATATTGTGTCGTCATTTATCGACAAACTTGATCTTCGTTATAATCTATTGAAGAGAGAATTTCATCAGTTTCCCGAATTATCATCTATAAATGATATAACTCCAGAGGAGATTGAAAGATTCAGTAGCCACTTTAACGAACTTAAATTTGATATGAAAAAACGATTTGAAGATATTTTGAACTTCAAGGTGTATGACTGGATGAAAAATCCTTTTACTGCAAATATTGAAGAGACTGGCACAACTTGCCAAGAACTGTTAGAACTAAGATATGATGGAGAGTAAATATAATTTCGATAGTGGTATATATGAAAACCTATGGCTAAATAAAAAAATGCCTACGTTATATCCAAATAAGTGGAAAATGATATTCAATTTATTGATACCTTTCCCTACCTCATATCTTGTAGAATCAGGCTTTAGTGTTGTTAATCACATTATCACCAAACAGAGAAACCGTCTGAATATTTCCGAAAGAGACCTTCGTTTGTTCCGTACGAAAATTGAACCAGTTATCAAATATTTAGTTTCGCAGAATCAGCCTCAATGATCTCATTAATAATTAATTAAAGGTCATTTAATAAACTTTATACTTTTATAGTCTTATATTTAATTTTCTTTTTTTTTTCAATTTAAGCAGCTTGCGCACTAGTAGGCGCTGTAGCGATGGAGATGATGAAATGCAGCATCAAATTAAATTTTCTGTGCATTATAAACATATGCACAAAGTATAAATAGAAAGATAAATTTAACGACATATTTTTACTAAACCTCCACTCAAAAATTACGAGTACTTTGCAGTTGCGCTAAATTAAGTTACTGCGGAACCGGTATATAGGAGGTAAGAAAATTTTACTACCAACAAAGATACAAAAGAGGATGGTAGGTATGAAAAGGTTGACTACTCCTGGACGAGTCCCTCATTACAAAAAATATTTACTAGTACAAATATACGCTAGTGCTGTTTTATATAAACATTAAGTTTTATAGATTTCTAACTTTGATACAGATTGCACATTAAAGTACAAAACATTTCACTGTTTCTGGGTCCCGGTACCATGGTACCGGTACCCCTTAATAGGCTTGCCATATAAAGGAAATCATTTTTTCAGGTAGATTCTCAGAATCTTCAACAACAGTCATTTCTAAGTTCTAGCGCTTCTTTAGTATCAGAATATTTTTAGCAATAGAAAGACAACGATATTTTATCTACTTTGCTTCTCTCCGAGGTACGTATATAATTTGAGATGAAATATGTTTATAAGATATTCCTTTATTTATACCAAGTAGCTATCTTTTCATAGTTTTCCTTTGCACGCTATGCTTTCCCTTGAGGTTTCATTATCTTGTTAAAGTGAACGCTATCTAATCTGTGGTTTTTCTTTTCGCACGCAAAATTCTTTTGTCCTTACTTAAAGAGGAGCGCGAATTTTTGGGACACGATTTTCCTATTAAAACTGAAGTGAAATACATTTTATGAACTATTTCTTAATTCTTAGAGATAGTGTGAGATTTTATTTTGTGTGTTTGTGTGATAAGAGTAGTATACATTCGTTCTCTGTTCAATATACTGGGTGATATTAATTAACCATTTGTAGGGTTCGCACGCATGATTCTACCTTGCAACCTGCAGTCTTTCCTGCATGACTTCTAACCAATTTTGACTTTCTGGACCAATAGAATTTTTCCAAAGGATCCTATTCTAAGGATCTGAACAATTGTATATTTCCAAAGGATTCTATTCTACAGAATGAGAATGGGTATTTTAATTAAAATCGCACTGGAGCAACACAACGGGCTATTGGCGACGATCAAACAAGATCCGAGGACGACACCACGTAATTTTGAACCACGGTCAGATGACGAGGTCAACACTTGAGCTGGCACCCCACTCTCCGAGCTTCCACACCATGCCAGCGTAGACATTTGAGGCCACGGCAGATTTAACGTGCACCAGCCCCCTTTGAACACGATGGTCTTTTTTGGTTGGATTCGAACTCGCAACCGTCCGGTTGCTAATCCGTTACTCTTCCAACCGGGCTAGCGTGGTCCTATAGAATGAGAAATTTAATGTTTCCGAAGGAGTCTATTTTACAGAATGAGTCAAAATAATGTTTCCAAAGGATTATATTCTAAGAAAAGGAGCAAGCAATATTTCTACAGGATTATACTGTACAGAATGAACCAATAGAATCGTTCAAAGAATTCTATTGTACACTGCTGGCCACCGTAAATGCAACACCCTGAAGGAAGCATGCAAATAATATGAAATTTACAACATGCATTAGCGGAGGTGAGATATGCAAATGATTAGAATTTCAGCGCAGACGCACATCACGCCCGCCTGTGGCGCCACTTCAAAGCGCTATTTAAGGCTTGGAGATTTCGACGATTTCAAGTACGGCAATTGTGTTTTTCTTGTGGTTTTTTAATAAAAACGATCAATTATGCCTCGTAGAAAACAGCGATCATCTTTTGATCAAGTATCCGAGTTCGACAGAGGAAGGATAGTGGCCTACCGAGATTGTGGATTATCTTTCAGGGAAATCGGTAGTCGTGTTGGACGAAACCAAACAACTCTAATGCGGATAAGTGATCGTTGGATGCAGGAGGGTACGACGGACCGACGTGTTCGATCGCATCCACCTCAGTGTACCACTTCACGTGATGACAGGCATATTGTGCGTATGGCAGTGACGGATCGCTCAGCCACATCACGAACCATAGTACAGCACATTCAGTCTGTACCGCATCATCCAGTGTCTGCGCGTACCATTCGACGCCGTTTACAGCAGAGTGGTCTGTCCGCAAGACGTCCATTGCTTCGTCTACCCTTGACGCAGAACCACAGACGTTTCCGCCGCCAATGGTGCGATGAAAGAAGGATGTGGACGGCAGAATGGAATGAAATTGTCTTTACTGACGAGTCACGCTTCTGTCTGCAGCACCACGATGGTCGGATTCGAGTCTGAACAGCTGCGTTATGCACCGCCACACTGGTCCTGCACCGGGTATTATGTTATGGGGCGGTATTGGATATCACTCTCGCACTCCTCTAGTACGCATTGCCGGTACTTTAAACAGCCAGCGCTACATCTCCGAGGTGTTGGAGCCAGTTGTCCTTCCTTACCTTCAGAGCTTGCCCACAGCCATATTTCAACAGGATAATGCGCGACCACACGTGGCACGCATTGTCCAAGGGTTCTTCGTCAATCGCCAGATTGAATTGCTTCCCTGGCCAGCTCGCTCTCCGGATCTTTCGCCGATAGAAAACATGTGGTCCATGGTTGCTCAACGATTGACCCAGAATACATCCCCAGCTGCCACACCAGATCAACTTTGGCAACGTGTGGAAGCTGCTTGGTCTGCTGTACCCCAAGAACACATCCAAAGTCTCTTTGAATCAATGCCGAGGCGTGTGGCAGCGGTGATCTCCAACAATGGCGGCTACTCTGGCTACTGAATTTGGCAGGAACCACACTTCACAGAAGTCTATAAATTTAATCATTTGATACTTGGTCAACATGTTATCTACAAAATAAATTTTGTTGTGATATCTCTTGTCTTTCTTGGTGTTGCAATTTGGGTGGCCAGCAGTGTATTTAAATGAGCAATAGTGTATTTCCAAAGTATTCTATTCTAATGAACTGAGTAATATAATGTGTATCTAAAGGACTCTATTCCAAGGAAAGGACTAATAGAATGGTTCTAAAGAAAGATTATATTCTAAGGAAAGGAGCAATGCAATATTTCTAAAGGATTATACTGAGTAATATAATGTGTATCTAAAGGACTCTATTCCAAGGAAAGGACTAATAGAATGGTTCTAAAGAAAGATTATATTCTAAGGAAAGGAGCAATGCAATATTTCTAAAGGATTATACTGAGTAATATAATGTGTATCTAAAGGACTCTATTCCAAGGAAAGGACTAATAGAATGGTTCTAAAGAAAGATTATATTCTAAGGAAAGGAGCAATGCAATATTTCTAAAGGATTATACTGTACAGAATGATCCAATAGAATCGGTCGAAGAATTCTATTATAAGGAATTTAGCAATAAAAATCGTTTAAAGGATTCTATTATAATTAAATGAGCAATAGAAAAAAAATATCTCCAAAGTATTCCACTCTAATGAACTGAGCAATATAATGTTTCTAAAGGACTCTATTCCAAGGAAAGGGCCAATAGAATGGTTCCAAAGGAAGATTATATTCTAAAAGGAGGATAAATAAAATATTTCTAAAAGGTGAAAGAATCCAGGGATTCTTTAAGAAAGACGTGGTTATTTAGTCGTTAAGAGAGAGTGTGTGTGTTGTAGGGAAAAGCAACACTACACTACTCGTAAATCTCGCGGTGTTGGGGTTAATCTGTGGGTTAAAACTGGTTATTTCAGAGCACTCTGTAAAGCAGTGGTTCTCATTCTTTGTGAGACCACGTCTCGGTAATTTCTTTTTATATAAGACGATGGCTCGGCCTCAACAAATTTACTTTTAATGCCTTTCCAATTTTAAGAAATCATACATTAGGCTAGCATTAGTCTTCTTTCTTATCCCAGAGTAAAAAAACAAATTACACTAAGTAATTGAGTCTGCGCAAAAAACGTTTTTGGACAATGGCAGATGGGTCCTTAAAAATGTCTTCATGTATGGCTCCAATGTAATTCAGGATGTTTGAGGGAGAAGCTGGTAATAAGCCGCACTTGTACAGGTGGAAAAGGATTTCTGGTCATCAATGAATATCATCTTTTTCAAATGGCCAGATCGGAGCCTGGCAAGCATACAAAAAGTTTTCCGGGCAAAATTAAGGTAATCAGCTCTCCTGGTTGAGGAGCACTGAGGTACCAGTGATGAAAGGGTACTGGAGATAATCTGCACAATTTCTTTTTAAGTACGGACAGGTGATCGTCCTCTGAGAGCAGGACGGTACTTTCTCTTGTGCCATGTTGTTCATTTGCTCCAGCTTTTGCCAATAAGTCAGCTCTCTCATTGCCCGGAATGCCAACATGTGATGTAATCCATTGAAAATTACTTTAAAATTTTACTCTACCGTTTAGAATTTTACGATCTTACGTTAAACAACCTAATACAATATACTGTTGTCTGTGCTCTTCAAGAACTGGTAATGCGATTCTTCAAGAACTGGTAATGCTATTCTTCAAGTAAACATATAAAGTTTGTGATAGCAGCTATTGGGTATCAAATTGCTACTGTTTGAAAAAGTACATACCAATTTCATACTTTCTCTTGTGCCAGGTTGTTTATTTGCTACAGCTTTGCCAATAAGTCAGTTGTCTCATTACCCGGAATGCCAACATGGGATGGGATCCATTGAACATTTATTGAAACTTAATAATAGAAGGGCTATTTGTTTTAAAAGAGGATAAAAGCTGGTGAAGCATTTTTTAATTGCTAGAATTGCTGCCTGCGAATCAATGTAAATATTTATTTTAAGAGCTGACATTTAGGGACTTCTTTTAGTGTTTCACATACGGCTCTTAATTCCGCTTTAAAAACAAGGAGGTTTGCTTTATTCTTGATTTGAAATTTTTTTAATCGAATTCATCTGTAATGAAGACGCCACTTCCAGATGAGCCATCTTCAAAAAGGCTATCTGTAATAGTATTTATACAATTTGGTTCTTAACATAAGTATTAATAATTAATAATAATATAATCTCACATATAAAGATCGTAATTAACCATCTGAGTATACGGCGTGGCATATTCATTAATATAAAATGTCATTTAAATTAGATTTTAATCACTGGATTAATGAAATCTCGTAGAATATTGTAGTTTCCACTGGCCAATATAATTAAACTTATTTTTGCCGATTTTCAATGATGTATCCCGTTCTGATCAAGAAAAATTTATATTATTCAGTGTAAAATTGATTATTGTATAGTTAAATGTTTTAATGATGTTGGTATCTAAAAAACAGTAGTGAGAAAAATGTTTATGCATTATAACTCACTATTTGGTTTGAACGTAGGTATTTAGTTAAAGTCGCACTGGAGCATCCTATCGGGCTATTGGCGACGGTCCGGGATCAAACCCAAAGCCTGTACTGTGCCACATTGAAAGGTGACAGTGTTTTTTTCCGGATGACTCAGTCGAATGAAAAGAGAAAGATGCAATCAAGTGAAAAAGTTTCAGATCTTAGAGAGTAGTTGGACTCATAGGGTCATATGGTTGGACTCATAGGTCTCTTGGTAGGTATATATTTAATTAACGTCGCAATGGAGCAAGATAGTGGACAATTGGTGACCGTCCGGGATCTATCCCAAAGGGAAAGATCGAGGACAACACCACGTAATTTTGAACCACGGTCATTTGACGAGGTCAACGCTTGAACTGGTACCCCATAGATAGGTCTCTTGGAGACCTCGCGTTACATTGCTATACCTTGTTAACCCTCCTGGTGGTTGTCTCGACAAAGTATCTCTCGTCATTAGCAAAATTGAATCAGATCTTGATGGACGAGATATCTCGTCATTAGAAGAAAACTGACCAGATCTTGATCTTGCCATCATGATAAAATCGGCAATATCTTGAGGACGAGATATCTCGTCATTAGCATAATAGATATGATCTGGATGGACGATATATCTCATCATTAGCAAAACCAATCAGATCTTGATGGACGAGATATCTCGTCATCAGAAGAAAACTAACTTGATCTTGATCGCGTTATCATGACAAAATCAGCAATATCTTGAGAACGAGATATCTCGTTATTAGCAAAATCGATCAGATCTTGATAGGTTTCGTGGTTTAAGTGGTTTCAACGAGATATCTCGTCGAAACCACTTAAAGGGTTAACTAAGACGAGAAACACACTTTGAGAGTACGGAATTTTTACTCTTGAGTCTCGGGGAGACTTGACGTTGACTGAACTGATGTATTCTTGCAAATATTTCATTGTGATGTGTTTTGTTAAGTCCTTTTGACCCCCAGCTTAAAAAACGTATGTTTACTGCATTTCTTCGATATTAAAAAACCGTACCACCAACCAAGGTACGACAAAGCCATACAAACTTATCCCATACGTAATGATTTAGATGGACGTTTTCCCAATCCATATTTTTTTCAGTTTACATGAAAGCGGCGACACTTGCTTCTTTTGTTTACTCGTTCCCACCCCATTTTCCGCCGAAAGAAAACATATTTGCCTAATATTTAAGCCTTTCTTTGTGGAAACCTACTTTGTTGTGTGAGTAAATAACTGAATTGTTTAAGAAAAAGCTTATGTGGGAGAAAATATGTCCTAAAGAAGCTTAATAAAGAGTTAAGCCTATATCTTACACGTGAATCTAGTGCTCTTTATTTCTTTGTTCTGTTATCTGTGATTCCAAAGGTTTTTAAGTTTAGAAAGTGGGGTGTGCCAGCTCAGGTGTTGACCTCGTCATTTGATTCAAAATTACGAGGTGTCTTCGATCTTTCCCTTCGGGATTGATCCCGGATCGTCGCCAATAGCCCGTTGTGTTGTTCCAGTGCGACGTTAATTCAACTACAACTATCCTCTAAGATTTTTATATTTTTAAAATTATTTTTATAAGTCTGAAAAGCCGTGCTATACCGTTTGGTACCAGTTAAAATGGGTTCAGAAATGTACGATTTCCGCCCTATGAATATAATTTTTTCAAGTTTAATAGCAGATGTCGTTTTATAAGAGTGAAGGAAGGTGTATTAGCAACAAAGTCACCTTTATACATTAATAGCATAAGAACGATATACTAAAAGGAAATTGAAATTTGAAAAAAATTCCTGTTCTTTCTCCCGGGTTAAGTCATGAGACTCTAAAAAGTTTATAATAAGCGGAGGGTTGCGAGTTCGAAACTAGGTCCAACCAAAGACCGTCGAGGGGTTGGTGCACATTAAATCTGTAGCGGCCTCGAATGTCCTCACGTTGGCGTGGTGTGGAAGTTTGGAGAGTGGGATCAGCTCACGTGTTGACCTCGTCATCTGACCGAAAATTTACGAGGTTTTCCCTCGGATCTATTCCTTCAGGATTGATTCCTGACTGTCGCTAATAGCCCGCTGCGCTGCTCCAGTGCGTCGTTAATTAACTACCTACATAAAAGCTTATGAAGACATTACCAGGATAGAATGTACAGTTGTACATTGCAGAATAAACTATGTTTAAATTTGGTGCTAAGAAAAGATGCTTCATCTAACTTTCAAAAAAACTTTCTTCAAACATATTTTTTCGTAATTTTCTAAACAAGCCTGATAAAATTGAGTATAATATAGAAGTTAAACGATTACAATTTTTTGTTTTCTTGTCTCTTGAAAGTCTCACGTAACTGACAAGCTACCATTCGTCTCCTATCTTTTTCTTGTGTACGATGCACTATCCATCTTCAAGTAAACGAATCTACTATAACAATTTATCACTGTTTGTTGTAAATAGTTTTCAAATTCCATAGTAATTTATAAAGTATGTAGTAGATCGACATAGTTAAATTTTTTGAAGGCAGAACCTATTGACAGCGTTTTGTAAAAGATAAGATTGAAAATGTAGGTTTTATCTCTCAATTTATACCTTGTGAAATCTGAATTTAAAAGCATAACTACGCAGTTCAAACAGAAACTAGGTTAATTTTTGGTTTTATGGTGTTTCGGGGCCATATTTGGCTAAGCTGCTTCAAACCAAAAAAAAAGAGATGGTAAAGAATGGAGGATAAGAAATGGTAATAACTTATCATCTATGTTAATTTACCAAGGTTGTATTTGAATTTAAATTCTGCAGAACAGATAAACAAAATGCTTTTCCAGCAATATTTCTCCTATTGAGTGCATATCTCTCTTCTGTGTCAACAAAACTATCCTTGTATATGCATGTGCATTACCTGACGTTGTCCGTCTTGTGTCTGGCGCAGCTTGGCCAAATATGGCCTTTGCGCTGGAAAACCAACCAACTAACCAGCAATACTACTAAAACAATCTGAGTTTGCCACCGCAATCGTAGCAATGCTCAATGTTTTTCCCTGTAGGGATTTCGAGATTTTTCGACCCCTCTACAGATCCAAAACGAATCGGACGAGAATTAATTTGTAATCAATATCTAAATGCAAAGGTACCAAATTTGGTCCGAATCATTCGAACAGTGCATATTTGCACAGATAGACAGACGCGAACTCTGAATTTATATAGATTAACACCTTAGAGATTAACCCTCCAAGTGGTTTCGAGGAGTAATCACGTCCATCAAGATAAAACAAGTTTTGCTAATGACGACATATCTCGTCAAGATATTGCCGATTTTTTGATGATGACGAGATTAAGATCTGGTCAGTTTTGCTAATGACGAGATACCTCGTGGAGCAACCACCACAGGAGGGTTAAAACCCTCTAAATCCTTGATAAGCATTTAGTTTTAGTTACATGTATCAAATCTGATTTGCATAATCTATTCACGATTATGATTAATCATAGTCGTAAAATGATTTCAATTGGCGAGAATGTGCAAACGATTGTACCACAATTGAGGTCATGAGCCTCGTTGAAGAACTCATGTCAGCAATAAATTACAGCAAAAGGCAGGTGTCATCTTTCCCCTTCGCAAACGATTTATTTATAAACATGCGGTTAGACTGACGCGAGAATGGCTCTGCTCGCAAGCGATTTCTTTCTGTTAGACAGAAAACTCTTGTTAGCTAGCAGATCGCAATGTGTAATGCGATGGCTGGACTGCTCATTGTTGGAGTATATTATATATATATTAATATATATATATATATATATATATATTAATATATATATATATATAAGTATGTACAAGAGATCTGAGACAACAATGAGCAGTATATTAATGTTAATGTTAAATAAACGCGAAAGTCTGATAATACTGGCATTTGGATATATTTCTCTACTCTGTGTTTAACCTGTCCAACAAATTTTGTGGATATTTTAAAACATTTCTAAACATTTGTCAGTTTTCTTTCCAACATTTTTTTCACTGGCACTCAATTAATAAAACCTCAAATTTTCACGAATCTGAGATCTTGCGTGAATCAATTTTCCCAGTCCAATTAGCCAGCTCCAACACCTTCTTGAGATAATTTCGTTGGTCGGGGTTTCCCGGTACCATGCTATCTTTAGTTACACACTTTATCGAGTAAAGACAGGACAGTTGCAGCGAACGTTCTCTCATCGTCTTTACACGGATCTAAAATTCCGTGTTTGCATTGTAATGGGGTGAGGCACCGCAATCTAAAATTTACTCCAAACAAAGCGATGCTAAATTTGCTCAAATTCTGACTTAATTAGTTCGAAGGAAACAGTACCCGGCGCAAGGCTACAAAGTGGTTTTGCTTTTTTGATCCGGGAAGATTTTCATCCTCGTGCTCTTTAACCCTCCGAGTGGTTTCGACGAGATATCTCGTCCATCATGATCTGACTAAATTTGATAATGACGATGTACTTCGACATCAAGATATTACCAATATCTTGATGATGACGCTATCAGGATCTGGTCAGTTTTCTTGTAATGATCGTGTTTTCTTCTAATGACAAGGTATCTTGTCCGTCAAGAACTGGTGAGTTTTTCTAATGACGAGATATCTCGAGGAGACAACCAACAGGAGGGTTGATAGAAGTTCTCGATTAATCTGGATAAATTTGATTTATTCATGCGTCGTCTACAAGCATGAAGACGATCAACATGAAAGAATGAGACAGACATACAGATAGTTGCCAAATTTTCTTTAAATTCATACAATTCAACCCTTGTGATTAGCATCCCTCTATCCTCGAAAGCATTTATTTTAAGTACATATCTCAAATCTGAATCGTGTTTTCTACTAATGACGAGATATCTCGTCTGTCAAGATCTGGTCAGTTTGGTTAGTGACGAGATATCTCGTCGAGACAACCATCAGGAGGTTAATGAAAGCTCTCTTGATTAGTCTGGATAAATTTGATTTATTAATGTTCCGTTTACAAACATGAAGATTAGTATGAAAGTATGAGACGGACATACAGGCAGGTGCCAAATCTTCTGTATTTTCATACATTTTTACCCTTGTGATTAGAATCTTCAATCCCTGATAAGCATTTAGTATAAGTACATGTCTCGAATCTGAGCTGTTATCTGTTCACGATTAGGATTGAGCATAGTTGAAATATGGTTTTAAGGACACAATTACTAGAACTTTACATTCTCCCGAACCTGTGATTCTCGCGTGAATCAATTTCCCCAGTCCAATTAACCACCACTCCAACCTTCTTGAGATAATTCTCCTGGTTGAGCTTTCATGCAACTTGTTATCTTTAATTACCCTCTTTATCGAGTAAAGACAGTAACAGCAAACTTTCTCCCGTCGGGTTTACATGGCTCTGAAAAAGCGTGTTTGGAGTATAGTGGGGTGAGGGACAGCAATCTAAAATTAACTCCGACAAAGCGACGCCAAATTGTTAAAATTCTGACTTAATTAGACAGCAGGAAACAGTTCTCTGGTGCAAGGCTACTCAAGTGGTTTCGCTAATTTGGTAACGGAAAGAGTTTCCCATTTCATGATCCTCATTAAAAACTCTCTTGATTAGGCTGGATAGATTTGATTTATTCTTCTGTCATTTGTTTGATTTATTCATGTCTACAAACATGAAGACGGTCGACATCAAAGCATGAGACAGACATGTGCCAAATTTGCTTTAAATTCATACATTTCTACCCTTGTGATTAGTATCTTCAATCTCTGATAAGCATTTTGTCTGATTACGCATCTCAAATCTGAGCTGTATAATCTATTAACTATTATGACTGAGCACAGATGATATATGGTTTTTAAGCACTCAATTATCAAAGTTTCACAATCTCCCGAACCTGCGAATCATGCGTGAATCAATTTCACAGTCCAATTAACCACCACTTAAACCCTTTGAAATAATTCTCTTGGTTGAGCTTTCATGCAACTTGTTATCTTTAGCTACCCTCTTATCAAGTAGACAGTTACAGCCAACTTTCTCCCGTCGTGTTTACATGGCTCTGAAATCCCGTGTTTACATGGCTCTGAAATCCAGTGTTTGTATTGTAGTGGGGTGAGGGATAGCAATCTAAAATAAACTCCGACAAAGCAATGCCAAACCATTAAAATTCTGACGTAATTAGTTGTAAGGAAACAGTTATCTTGGGCAAAGCTACACAAGTGGTTTTGCATTTTGGTACCAGGAAGATTCTCCACCCCCCTTATGATCTTCATTAAAAACTCTTGATTAGTCTAGAAAAATTTGCCATTATGTTTATGATGATCAGAATTTGGTCAATTTTCTTCTTATGACGAGATCTCCTCATGAACTGGTGAGTTTTCTAATGACGAGATATCTCGTCGAGACAACCACCAGGAGGGTTAATGAAAGCTCTCTTGATTAGTTTGGATAAATTTGATTTATACGTGTTTCGTCTACAAACATGAAGACGGTCAATATCAAAGCACGACAGATAGACAGGTGTCAAAACTTTATATTTAAACTTTTTTCACCCTTGTGATTAGAATCCTCAATCCTCGATAAGCATTTAGTCTAAGTACACATCTCAAATCTGAGTTGTATAATCTATTCACCATTAAGAGCAGAGTTGAAATATGGTTTTTAAGACCCAAATTACTAAAACTTCACATTCTCCCGAACCTGCGAATCCTGCGTGAATCATTTTCCCCAGTCCAATTAACCACCACTCCAACTTTCTTGAGATAATTCTCCTGGTTGAGCTTTCATGCAACTTGTTATCTTTAGTTACCCTCTTTATCGAGTAAAGACAGTTACAGCAAACTTCCTCCCGTCGTGTTTACATGGCTCTGAAATCCCGTGTTTGTATTGTACTGGGGGTGAGGGACCGCAATCTAATATTAACTCCGACAAAGCGATGTCAATGCCTTTCAAAATCTCTGACTTAATTAGTCGGCAGGAAACGGTTATCCCGCGCAATGCTGAAACAAGTGGTTTTTTGAACTGGGAGGTTCTTCCACCCCCATACTCTTTAATAAAAGCTCTCTTGATTAGTCGATAAATTTGATTTATTCATGTTTCGTCTACAAACAAGGAGCGTGTTTAAATTAGCGAGATTGTGCTTGGCGAAGCTTTTTGTGACGTCGAATATGACGTGCCCCCGATTTCCCTTGGAATTCAAATAGAAGTCTGCTTGTTGAAATTGGTGATATATAAGACTTTCTAAGGGGACGCGTTCGTCAATATTTATCTTGGCATAAAAAAGATGAGGGTTTGTTTGCAAGCTCGCTTTCGATAGGTTTTCGTTTTTAGGGATTTCAATTAAGGTTTTTGAAGAGGGGAAAGAAATAGGTTCATTCTACGTGTTTTAAATTTAATTTCTAACATAACATTACCAAGGTTGTGTTTGAATTTATGTTATGTAAAACAGGTCAAAAATTTGCTTTTCCAGCAATATATTTCTTATTCTGAGTGTTGTCGGCGCAGATTCGATTCCTGTCAGGTGCATTACTCCCTGATGTATTCCTCGCTTCTGTGTCAGTAAAACTTTCATTCTGTGTCTGTCTATTGTTATTGCATGTTTTGTGTCTGGCACAGCATGGCCAAATATATGGCTTGCGCCATAAACCTCCCAAAACCAACCATCTGAATTCGGTCGAACTGAAGCTCGGTCCAGCCAAAGACCGGCTTGTACACGGGGACTGGTGCATGTTAAATCTCTCGTGGCCTCAAATGTCCTCACGTTGGCGTGGTGTGGAAGTTTGGAGAGTGTGGTGCCAGCTCAGGTGCTGACCTCATCTGACTGTGGTTCAAAATTACGTGGCGTTGTGCTCGGATCTTTCCCTTGGGGATTGATCCCAGACTGTCATCAATAACCCGTTGTGTTGCTCCATTGCGATGCTAATTAACTACCTCTACTAAAACAATCTGAGAAAATTTTGAAACCAATTTTCCAAAACAAATCGAACGAGAGTTACTATGTAGTTAATGTTTCCTACAATTTTGTAAAGTGTAAGCATGCCAAATTTGGTCCAAATCGTTCGAATGGTGCATGTTTGGATAGATAGACACCAACTCTGAATTTTATATAGATTAATATTTTGGTGATTAAATTCCTCTCAATCTCTGATAAGCATTTAGTAAAAGGACATGTCTGGGCTGTATAATCTATTCGTGGTTATGATTGAGCACAGTTGAAAACTGGCCCCAATTTACCTTGGAACTCAAATAGAAGTCTGCTCGTTGAAATTGGTGATAAATAAAATTTTCCAAGCGGAGCCGTTCATCAATATTTACCTACGCTTAAAAAGATGAGGGTTTGCTTGCAAGCTAGCTTTCAGTATATTTTTAGTTTTAGGGATTTCAATAAAGGTTTTTGAGGATCGGGAAGAGAAATGAGTTCAGGGCCCTCATATAAGGGGTACCATGGTACCTGTACCCACTGGAAAAGTGGTAACTTTTTGCCCTGCAAGGTGAAGTATGATGGAGTGAAACTATATGCGATTTCACTTTTTTCGATTGTCAAGATGAAATAGTTGCCAAAAGAAGTCGGTCAAAAAAGCATCCGAACACCACGTGTTATTCACGTCCATGGAATCGCACTAGTCAAACCAAAAGTGTCATTAGACTTGGAATAGTGTTTACTATAAATAAATTGACATTTCATTTGCAGAAGTTTCCGTCTTTATATTTACTTAAATGAATGACCTTATGAAAACGAAATACGTATTTACTTATAGTAGATATTATTCCTGAAGAAACTTATATATATAGCTCTTAAATCAAATGCTTAGAATACAAAGATATCTGCACAATACCAATAAGATGAGGTTTCCTAATTTGCGTTTTTCGAATACGAACTGGAGAAAAACAGACATATGCATCGATTTAGGATAATTCTACGTTAAAACCGTTCACTCCATTTATTAACTTCGAAACGATAATATCAAATAAGTCGAAATCAATGAACACAAAATGCTTCCAATTATTGGAAACTGGAGCAATTTCTACCATTCATCAGTGGTGTATATTAAGAAGAGTACAATGTGTTTAGTCATAGCTCAGAGCTACGTATTTTCGTCTATGTTCTGTAACTGATCTTCAGACTAATTTGAAATTCTTCATTTACCCTTAACATTTATAGTTAAGTCTCCCTTGAAAAACACATAAAAAGAATCTTTCTTGATAATTGTATTTTCGGACTGCTGAAGAACCTTATAAATAGCCCTTAAATCAAATGCTTAGAATACAAAGACATCTGCACAGTACCAATAAGATGGGGTATCCTAATTTGCGTTTTTCGAATACCAATTGGAATAAGCAGGCATATGTATCGATTTAAGAGAATTCTACGTTAAAGCCTCTCACTCCATTTGCTAACTTGGAAATTATTTTACCAGATAAGTCGAAATCAATGAATCTAAATTTCTTCTACCAATTATTGGAAACTGGAGCAATTTCTACCATTCATCTGTGGTGTATCATGGGAAGTATATAATGTTTAGCCATAGCTAGTTACGTATTTTTGACTATTTCCTGCATCTATCTACAACAAATTTGAAATTCTTGATATCCTGCAACTAATCTGTTAACAAATCTGAAAATAAAGAGCTGAAATTCTTCATTTTCTCCAACATTCATAGTTAGAAGTCTCTAAGGGGATAACAAATAAAAGTATCTTTCTAACTGTATTTTCAGATTGCTGAAGAACCTTATAAATAGCTTTTAAATAAAATGCTTAGAATACAAAGACATCTGCACAATCCCAATAAAATGGGGTATCCTAATTTGCATTTTTCTAATACCAACTGGAAAAACCAGACACATGTATCGATTTAACAGAATTCTACGTTAAAACCTCTCTCTCCATTTCCTAACTTGGAAACGATTTTACCAGATAAGTCAAAATCAATGAACCTAAATTTCTTCCAATTATTGGAAACTGAAGCAATTTCTACCATTCATCAAATGTGATAGAAAAAATCCTAACAGATAACACATCCCAAATACCAATGAACTGGTTTCCGTACGATAAAAAAAAATTCCAATAAGAATCCAAGAAAACTTTTCTGTTTATCGATAAATGCATACTTTTAGTAAAATGTAGTCATTTGTATTCTCCTTGCAACCACTTGTCTCTTTCGGATTTCGTTTTAAAGATACAGTAAAAAAGCAGCGCAGATACTTTTAACTAATTAGCGATTGAATTTATAATTACCTTCTAGCTGAGTGAGCATAAAAATGGAATCGGAATGATTTTACGGTCTTATAATAACAATAAATTTCGTAATCTTTATTATTTTTATCCTGCGCTTGTGAATACTCAAGGGAAAGTTCGATGTGCAAATTTGACTGTGGAGGTATGATCATTAATTTTGGAAAAATTTTTTGATTATCTTCTGTGTGTAACGAATAATCTGATTCGAGTATTTAGTTTTCGGTTCTTGAAGCATTAATATATTGATCATATTTTATGATTTTAAGGTCAGCTTAGATTGGATTTTCCATTCAAGTGCTTTGTTGTTTCGGTTCTAAACGGCTGTTATGTAGAAACTTAAAAGAATACTAATTTATATTCTACATGCGCTATTTATTAACTGTTGCCCACAAAAAATGTTGCCTGCGAACGTCTAGTTGATTCTATTTGATTCCTTTTACTCGAACCCAATGAATTAAAATGTTACTATCTTTTTTTACTACTTAAAACAGTTATTTACTAATTGCTCACGCACAGATGGCGTGTGGGGAGTCTTAGCTTAAAATGCCAGTATTTATTCTGTAGGATTTATTCTATCCATATATATATATATATATATATATATATATATATATATATATATATATATATATATATATATATATATATATATATATATATATATATATATATATATATATATATATATATATATATATATATATATATATATATATATATATATATATTTGTGTGTATACAGGGTGGTCAAAAGTCACTAGATAATTTGAAAATAGAATAACTCTTTTATGTATTAAAAATTCACAAACACACACACACTTATTCTTTTATAAACAATAAATATACTTCTTGGAAATTATCTTAATTAGTTTTGTAGATTATGTCCTTCAAATGGCCACCATTTGTTCTTGACAGTGGCGAGCTCTTTCTAAAACGTGCTCCATCACCTCGCAATGTTTCTTGGCTTATTCCTTCGATTTCTTCACGGATGTTGGCCTTCAATTGCTGAATGGTCCGAGGCTTGTTACGGTGTACTCTTTCTTTTAGATATATCCCCACAAGAAAAAGTCTGGAGCCGTGAGGTCCGGTGAGCGTGGAGGCCAGTTGAATGCAGAGTTTCGCGAAATTATCCGCTGTCCAAAAATTTGTCTTACTAGCTCCATCGTCGGGCTAGTTGTATTGGGAGTATCCCCATCCTACTGCTACCATACCTTTAGCGTGTTCTCAACTGCCGAAGGACGAATGTAGGATCTTTGGGTTAGCCCAATTAATCGTTGATTTTGTAGATAAAATTGGATTATTTTTACTCGTTGCTCTGTCCTGAATTTCTCCATAACTATTCTTCAAGGATTGCCAGTTTTTTATTTATGTGCGTGAGGAATCCTGTCCTCATCTTTGGAGGCGTTCTGTCCTCGTGTCTGTTGGAGGAATCCTGTCCTCGTGCCTGTTAGAGGAATCCTGTCCTCGTGCCTGTTGGAGGCGTCCTGTCCTCATCTTTGGAGGCGTCCTGTCCTCGTCCGTGGAGGAATCCTGTCCTCGTGCCTGTTGGAGGAATCCTGTCCTCGTCTTTGGAGGTGTCCTGCCTTCGTTTGTGGAGGAATCCTGTCCTTGTCTGTTAGAGGAATCCTGTCCTGGTGCCTGTTAGAGGAATCCTGTCCTCGTGCCGTTAGAGGAATCCTGTCCTCGTGCCTGTTGGAGGAATCCTGTCCTCGTCTTTGGAGGCGTCCTGCCTTCGTCTATGGAGGAATCCTGTCCTCGTCGGTGTTAAAGGCGTCCTGCCCTCGTCCTACGTTGGAGGAGTCCTGCCCTCGTCCTACGTTGGAGGAGTCCTGCCCTCGTCGCTTGTTGGAGGCTCCCTGCCCTCGTCGTCAAGAACGCAGATAAGCAAAAACTCTTATCAACATATTTAACTTAATTTGTTATTCTGTATTAATTTCCATGTGCCTACTATGGAAGAGTAACATTATTTTCTTCAAGTGTGCTCTTTTAAGTTTCGAAAAAGAAACTGGTACAAATATTCCAGTTAATGAAAGTTTAAATCGAAAGTACTGCAACTCAAAAAAAATTGTTTCTATAGCTTTTCTGCATTTCTACTTTCAAAACGAACAGAGAAAGACAAAAAAATCAGGTGACGAAAAGGAAAATCTTTTTTTAACATAAGTGATATTTTTTTTGATCTTGTTTTGTTGGAAATACCACCTGCAGTAATTTTTTTCCTTGTGATTCTTGATAGAGACGGCGTAATAGTTTGATACGTTTGTTTTGTTTTTATAATTTGAAAGTTCAAGCATATTTCTCTTAGATGTGATTGTGTTGTTACCTAGTATTTCGTTTATTTTATTTTATTATGCTATAACAACATATTTGGGTGACGTTTATGTTTGTGTACTTAAATATAATATTAGCGTCAAAGGTTATATGCTACATGTTATACCTGCTAATTTCATTTAAATAATTTTAAGATGAATATTAACGCTTGGGAGCAAAAGTGTGTTAATATGTGCATTAATTTACAATTGGAGTGGTATATTAAGAATTGTGAGAAAATTTAAAATTACGATTGTGTTGGGACATTGTTTTAAGATTGACCATAATGGTTTTCCTTGCAAAATACAGTAAAGTAGATTTGCAACGGCTTGCAGATGAAATGGGTGAAAACGCTATAATGTTGAATGTTAGTATTATAACGAAAAGAAATGAAGGTGTGTTTGCGTTTTGATATGTTATTATAGACACACCAAGTGTCCAAAGAATTGTTTAGAATACATCAGTATTCATGTTTTTGAAAGTAGCACAGCAGTGCCCAAAGAATTGTTTAGAATACGTCAGTATTCAGATATTTAAAAACTAGTACGTCAGTGCGAAAAAATTGTCCAGAATACATCAGTATTCGTGTATTAACCTTTATCAAGGTTAGTACTATAGAAGTGAAATAATCTGATATACACATATGATAATTTCGATTTTTGAACACTCCTATGTTCTTAAAATAAAATACATCTACTTAAAATCAATTTGAGTTGAAGAGAGTATTAGGAACACGACAGTGTTCATAACGTATTTTGTATTGCGTTAATGTTGATACGAATCAATGATAGTGTGCATTTAATGCTAAATAAAAGGGAAAATGTTTGCAATTATTGTTAACATTGCAGACACATTTTGGTGTAATTTGAACTGTGAGAAAAAGAAAATGTAATCTCTCTCATAATAATAATAAATAAAGAAAAAAAATCTGTATATTCATTGATAATATTTACATATATAAATAGTTTCGTTTTGTACGAAAATTGAAAATCATTTAAAATATTTTTGCAATTTTTATTATTATATGTTATATGAATAAGCTAAACTTAGCCCCTTTTTTATGATTATTGGAAAATTATTGGATTAAAAAACTTAATTGCGGGTAGTAAGTCATACAAGGAAGAATGAATTATTGGAGACAATTGTTCAAAACATTTGTCAATTATAAAACAAGAATTAAAGAAGAAACCGAAAGAAAAGAAAAGGAACGTATGGAATTGGAAGCTAAAGGAAAGAAAGAGTGTATGGAATTGGAAGCTAGAGAAAAGAAAGAGCGTCTGGCATTGGAAGCTAGAGAAAAGAAAGAGTGCATGGAATTCGAAGCTAAAGAAAATAAAGAGCGTGTGGAAATAGAGTTTGGACATGAAGTACTTTTCGAAAATGTGATGCTTTATAGTTATGATTTATTTTTAATTATACATATTCTCACATTGCATTCCTTTTATACTCGTTTTCTTTTGTTAAATGATGCGAAATAATGTGATCAAAATTAGGTAGAGTAGTTTTATTTGTTGTAACAGTGTTCTTATTTTGTATTCTCTATAGATAGTAATTTTATGTTCTTTTCTTATGAATGTCCCTGAGGCCAGTGACTAGCAGAATGGCCGAATCTGTAGGATTGTTGTAAATGGACTCCAGATGGCAGCACGATACTCGTGACTCCCCATGACATCATGATACTTGTGACGTAACGCGATTTGCGCGGGATTGGGGAGAGGAGTAGGGAACGTTCGTGTGTGCGAACGTGAGACTGCGCTGTGCCTTTTACTCAATGTAATTTGTATTTTATGTCTCTTCGTTGTGTCCGTCCAATAAACGGTGATTGTCATTTTTTCACTGACTGATCTCTTATGTAGGATCACACGAAACAAAGCATATATATATATATATATATATATATATATATATATATATATATATATATATATATATGTCAGAAGTGGGATAGAACAGGAACAGTTGATTGACAGGAAGAGTTCTACTTTTTACTAACACAATATTTATTACGAAAATATTAAATTTAACATTGATGTTCAGAAGAAGTAACAATTTTTATCCACATAGGATTACTATGGAGCCACTAAGGTCTCCCGTTCTTAAGATGCACGATCAGCCACACAGGTCTTGCGCCATCCGAAAATTTCCATGTTCTCCCGTTAGAATGAATTATTTTCCCGCTCTGATTTGAGCGTTTCCATAGCGACCAGAACGCACGGAACTCCAACCAATCAGAACATCGTTCTCGGAATACGAATATGGTTGAGTGTTCTAAGACGAACGGGGAAAGGCGAAACGATTCAGTCTTGACATATATATATATATATATATATATATATATATATAATTCAAAATTACAAACCAAAACAAAGAGAAATCCAAAAATTTTAAAATCAAGAAATTTAAGAAAATTTTGAAAAAAATGATGGAAGTGTTGGTGGATCAGGGCGTCATCAGGGAGGAGCCTCACCCAGTCAACACAATATGGTGTTTTCTGCATGTGAGCGGCAGTATACCAAAAGTAGCTCACACACCCCTCCAAACACCATAAGAAAATAAATTAGAAAAACAAAAATTAGAAAAACAAAACCAGGGACAACCAAGGACACATACCAAAGATAATATAATACAAAATTAAAATTAAATTAAAATTAAAAATTAAATTTAAATTTAAAATTTAAAAGGAGAAAACAAACCTACCCAAATAGATTGACCTAAGATCGACAACAACCCGCCGCAAACTACATGAGGACCGCCAACAAATGCCATTCATAACGCCGTATATCAGAAATCGGAACTGCAATTCCGACACGGAACCCCGACTCGAAATTCCGACTCGGAATTCCGAACCGGAACATCGGAATCGGAAGTCGAAAAAATAGTGTTCAAATCCAGTTTTTTAAAATTGATAGTCAACAGGATAGTCTCCGAAATAAGCTATTAAATAATATTAGTTATCTTAAATCTTTCAAAAATAATCCTATAAAAAGAGTGAGGGTATTTATTATTAAGAAGTGTGTTAATGAGATTATTACATTGCAAAAGAAGGTTAGATTTAGAGTTGCAAATTTTATTGAAACGTATCAGTTGACCAGCGATTGTATTGTAATAAATTTTTTTAGAAATATTAGAATCCCAATATATCAATTTAAAAACCGGAAATTCAAAATCATCTCTCTTATCATAAATATTAATATCAGTTTTATTATTTAAAGTATATATATTCAAGTCTAGAAAGACGGCTTTATTGTTATCTGAATTGGTTTTCAATAAATATAATTCATCAGGGTAAATCGAATTCCAAAGGTTAGCAAAATTGGTATCATTGAAAACAATTAAATCATCAATATATCTAAAGGCAGAATTAATTTGTAGGCAAAAATTTTTTTCATAATAATGAATCTAGACTTGAATATATATACTTTAAATAATAAAACTGATATTAATATTTATGATAAGAGAGATGATTTTGAATTTCCGGTTTTTAAATTGATATATTGGGATTCTAATATTTCTAAAAAAATTTATTACAATACAATCGCTGGTCAACTGATACGTTTCAATAAAATTTGCAACTCTAAATCTAACCTTCTTTTGCAATGTAATAATCTCATTAACACACTTCTTAATAATAAATACCCTCACTCTTTTTATAGGATTATTTTTGAAAGATTTAAGATAACTAATATTATTTAATAGCTTATTTCGGAGACTATCCTGTTGACTATCAATTTTAAAAAACTGGATTTGAACACTATTTTTTCGACTTCCGATTCCGATGTTCCGGTTCGGAATTCCGAGTCGGAATTTCGAGTCGGGGTTCCGTGTCGGAATTGCAGTTCCGATTTCTGATATACGGCGTTATGAATGGCATTTGTTGGCGGTCCTCATGTAGTTTGCGGCGGGTTGTTGTCGATCTTAGGTCAATCTATTTGGGTAGGTTTGTTTTCTCCTTTTAAATTTTAAATTAATTTTAAATTTTAAATTAATTTTTAATTTTAATTTAATTTTAATTTTGTATTATATTATCTTTGGTATGTGTCCTTGGTTGTCCCTGGTTTTGTTTTTCTAATTTTTGTTTTTCTAATTTATTTTCTTATGGTGTTTGGAGGGGTGTGTGAGCTACTTTTGGTATACTGCCGCTCACATGCAGAAAACACCATATTGTGTTGACTGGGTGAGGCTCCTCCCTGATGACGCCCTGATCCACCAACACTTCCATCATTTTTTTCAAAATTTTCTTAAATTTCTTGATTTTAAAATTTTTGGATTTCTCTTTGTTTTGGTTTGTAATTTTGAATTATTTTACTTTCCATGTTGTGTCTGCAGCTTTAGCGCGCATACATGGACAGTTCTGCCTTCTGCTTTCTGGATTCTGCTTGACTATTTTTTACCCCCAACTTTTTTGGTTTTTTGGCTTTTTACTTATCTGCTTTTTGATCTTTTGACATTTTGCTGGTCTGCATTTCTAATATTTTGACTTTTTGATCTTTTGGCGTTTTGCTGGTCTGCATTTCTATTGTTTTACGTTTTGATGTTTTGTATATTCTGTAATTTGATTGTTTTTATTATATATATATATATATATATATATATATAAAATTCTTTTAACGATTAATTTAACAATAACAATTAAGGGCAGGACAGTTACAAACATATTTGAAACAACACAAACAGGGATGGCCGTCTGCCATTGACACGTCTTCTTGGTTCTTCTTCAGAACACAAACAAAGAGAAATTTAGGAATTTAAATTTAAGAGTACCAAGAATATTTCGAAAAAAATGAAGAAGTGCTGGTGGATCAGGGCGTCATCAGGGAGGAGCCAGACACAGTCAACACAATATGGTGCTTTCTGCGTGTGGGCGGCAGCTCGCCAAAAGTAGCCTACACACCCCTCCAAGCATCATAAGTAGAAAGGCAAAACTAGGAAAGCAATATATATGTAACATCAGGCATACACAATCACGAAGACTCTTGCGTCAGCCATGTGGAATTACGAAAGACGCAACCAGAGCGCATATTGCATCATCGAGATCCAAGCCACAGCCGATCTTAATACTGGCCTGCGCGCTCTTTACCGGAAACAGGGTCACGTGATCAACTGCAGGCGGATTCTTTCCGTGGAATTCCGAAGACTTCTTTACATAGGAAGCTGTGCTGTTTGCGGTCTCGTATGATTTCAAATCAAGGAACCTTTTGTGCAAATACGGTGGATTAAATAGCGCAGGAAATCTTCCTCTTTGGTAAGTAAGCTATTCATAAATATAATATTAATTTTAGATTGAAGTTTTTGCTGTGGATTATAGGGCTAAAATTCGGTATATCGACTTGCGGTATCATGTAATTTTTTTATGGGCCATTTTATAGTATGGAGTATTTTTTTTATAGTATAGTGTTTTATATATATATATATATATATATATATATAATGATTAGTAATATAATATTTAACAATTCTACATTGTAACGCGATTAAATCGAGAAGGCTAAAAGTAAAAATTTATCATAATAGCCGTTACTGGCAAAATCCGTGAAAGGACAAAAATCGAAGAACACATTATACTTCTTAGCTTCCGTAATTTTTTTTAGTGATAAACTTCATGTTCTAATATTTAATAAATGAAATTTTCAGTCTTCCCTATGTGAATTTAATTTTCCTAACTTTAAATAAATGTCCAGTGAAAAAAGCTTCCATTGTGTGTGTCTATAACTTGATATTGTGTCTGGCACTGCATGACCGAATATGGCCCTTGTGCCAGGTATAATGTAGCTATAGATGCATGAAAATTTGTACTACGGTCAACAATTTCCCTCGTATTAGCTAAGATCATTCCTTTGCAGCTTGTAAAATATATGAAACTCTTAATGTAGTTAAATGCATATCTAGATTTAATATATAGATTGCTCGTTTTTGCTGTGTTCGTATTGAGTTTTATTGTATGATTTTTTCTTATCCTACGCATCTTCTCAAATGTGTGAACATATTGTTTTCAATGATTTTAGGTTCATAGAATGCCTTTCAAATGCAGCGTGCCCAGATGCAAATCCAACTACAAGCTACCTTACACATTACATGCTTCAGATTTCCGACAAATGAAAATATGCGCAAGTTATGGATCAACCGGATCCATCGAGAGAATTTTGTGCACACCAAAAATTCACGTGTGTGTATAAAACATTTTTCTAGTAACTGAAGATAAATGGAAAGATAAGGATGGCAGAATTCACCTAATTCCACGTACTAAACCTTGTTTGGTACCCGAGGCATTCCTAAATATCATTAATGAAGCAACACCACATTTAAATATACAACTGGCAAAGAAACAGAAATCTCGAGATGAGAAAGAGGACGATATTCTTCAAGCAGTTCTAGAAAAAAGTGTATCAACATATGAAGATGAACTTGAAGCTTCGCGATTGAAATGCAGTGCTGAAGTTGAAGATTATGTAAAGTATTGTTTAGCACAAGAAGAAAATTGGACTTTTACTTCAAATAAGGACTGTATCACTGTTTTAAAGATAAGCAATTCTCTTTTACCTTTAATTATAGTTAGTTTTAAAGTATTTTCAGATCTATCATTTAAAGTATTTTATAAAACTGAACAATTGGATGTTGAAGAAATTAATATACATTTTAAGCATATTAATGGAAAAATCAGAAATAGATTTATTGTGAATATTGAATATGATAAATTAGCAAAAGCTATATGCTTACTTAATGAATATGGTTCCAAATTAAGTGCTGAAAAGTTATCAATTTTAAATATTTTAATTGAGCAATTGCAACTTTTAAATTTATCCAAAGAGAGATACAGATATTCTTCCAACCTTTTGCAATTATCTTTTAAAATGTACTTAATTTCATCTACTTGCTATGGTGCAATTAGAAAAACCAAGTTGTTAATTCTTCCCCATCCAAGTAACTTGAGAAAAATGGCTGCCAAGCTAAATGTTTGTTATGGAACGTTTAATGTTCGAAATAAGTATCTGGAAAAGAGATTAATCAATCTAAGTCCAATTGAAAAGTACGTAAATTTATTAATGGATGAAATCTATATCTCTCCTGAGTTGACATTTAAGGGTGGCAAATTAGTTGGATCTTGTATAACACAATCAGGTACCTTTGCTAAAACAGCACGGGTGTTTTTTTTAACTTCTGCATTTGGTAACTATAAAGATGTAATTGCAATTTTGCCAGTCAGTATTAATTCTGGGGACTTTTTATATACAACAATAAAAAACATTTTATGCGAGTTATATAATTTAGGTGTTAAACCAATCAGCATTATTGCTGACAATAATCAGGTAAACAAATCTATGTTTACTAAATTTAAATTGCATCTATATGGTTTTAATTCAGTATATAATCCTGCATGTCAGGACTTCCCGCTCTTTTTACTGTACGACACTGCATATTTTTAAAAACATTCGAAATAATTGGCTAAACCGAAAAGGTCTTATTTTTAATTATCCAGACATAAAAAACTTTGATATTAGAGAAGCTGATTTTAATCACTTGAGAACCATGTATCGAGAAGAAGGGGAGAAGGTGTTAAAACTTGGATATAAAGTCTTATTCCCGTCTAATATTGAACGACAAAAAGTAAACCTTGTGTGTAAAATTTTTAATTATGAAAATATTAATGCCCTTGGTGAGTTAGGTGGTATTGCTACTGAAGGAACTGCTAAATTCCTTGAAATGATCCTTAGGTGGTGGAATATTGTTAATGTTAAATCTCCAAATAAAGATATCAGATTTCGAAATGATTTTAAAAAAATTACCTCTGTAAGTCGAGAACAGTTGAATTATTTACGGGATATTTCAACCTGGTTAGAAAAGTGGGAATTGCTTTCAAGCGGACATGTGTATCAAGGTTTAACGAAAAGAACATTTGAAGCCATTATACAGACTTGCAATGGTCTTTATGGTTTGACCTCATTTGCATTGCAGAAATTAGATGTAAAATATGTTTTATTGGGAAAATTCCTAACGGATCCTTTGGAGGAAAGGTTTAGTCTCTACCGACAATTATCTGTCTCGGAAGAGTGTCTGCACTACTTCCAAGATGGAGTGACAAATTCGTCGGACCCCGACTATATGCCCACGATCAAATGCGCTTAGATCCGCACTCTTACCCATACTGCTTTGACTATTACTAATACCGTGAGCAGCACTCATCTTGTGAAACAGCTGCTTACGTCATTTGTAAGCCGCTTCCAGGCCTGCGCACAGTTCCAAATTTGCATAATGCCAGCGATCCCTAATTCAATTGCTCTTCAGTGTATATTATGTATATCAAGTGTTTGAAGCTCTTTAATTTTCTGCATAGAGATTTTTCAAAAGTAAAGTGGCAGAAAGAATCAGCAAAATATCTACTTTTCCTATTAAAATAACATTCAATCATGCTTAAATTTTGGATACGAGTGTTTATATCTATCCTATATATTATTTCTGTTATCAACATCCCTTTTTCTCAACTAATACAAAGCCTACAGCATTGAATAAGGTATCAGTGGATAGGATTTTTTTACCCACTTCTGACATACTCAGTTTACATTAAAACACATTGTTTGTAATGTGAAAGTTTCGCATGGGTTTACTGGTATTTATTCATTGTGAGTGTTATCTATATATGTTCTGATCAATAAATTTGTTATAATTGTCTCATGAGTTGTCAGTGTTATAATGATTATTATTGGTTGACCTGATAATTTAAGGATTTTAAAAGTTTTCTAAAGCTTGTTTAATACAAATGTTTTAGGAAAAGGAGTGATAAAAATTATTTTTACGTTATTTACACATTAAGTATTGCGTTTTATTTTGTGTCTTTTATAGTAACAAAAAAAATTCTGGCATGAGACACCCTTGCATACTAAATAAAAGCTTATATTAAAGTTTCCTTAGAATAACGTTTTTAAAATGTATAACTTGAGTTCAGATATATATATATATATATAAGCAAAGTTAGCACCTTATTTAATTTTTTAAAGAGCATATAATTACAAGTTTTCTTATTTAGAAAAATGAAATAAAAATTGTATAAAATTGAACTAGCACCAAAAAGTGGTATTTAAATATTAAAATTATCTTACCTGCATGTTCAAACATGAAAATAAAGGATAAGTAACAATATATAAATCGTGTCAAATATTTCAAGCAAAGAAATGTACGCTAATTCGTAAGCACGATTAGAAAAGCAGTGTTACATGAAAAAAACCCGTTTGTTTTGACTATAAGCTTTCGCAAGGACTGGATAAACAACCGCCTTCAGCTGCAGCCATTTTGAATCAGCGCGCAGGCCTTGTATTTAGACGGCTGTGTCCAAGCAACTACGTTGCAGACAGCCACTGGATGAAATCAACCAATGAAGATCCAGCCAACGCACAAGGCGAAAACACCTACGCAGGAGAAGGGGCAGAGTCAGGGAAAGATGAAGATGGTTAAGATGTAGCTCAGGAACTGGCTAATTTGCAATCACCCAATTGTTTTAATTTTCATCTGTGTATAGTTTCATATGTAAATGGTTACATCTCAATTAAATTGTTTAAAATGATGAGAACTCTCGCCTCCAATCCATTAAAACCAAAGGCGAAGCAACTCGTCCATAATATATATATATATATATATATATATATATGTGGTGCCCAGCCTGCCACTAGAGGGCACCTTCGCGCTGATCTCATCTCCGACCACTGCGCAGCCATACCGCGCATTGGAGGAACGCAGAGCCAAAAGCGACGCAGAAGGAATACGACGAAGTTACGAGTAGGACGTAGCGTTGGACGGTGCGACGTTGACGGGCAGTGAGCGCCGATAGAGTTTGTGATGATGACGATGTCTGTGCTGTGCACATACCAAAGCATTGTTTAACTTTAGCACAAACACAAGCTGCACCAAACACAAGAAAGCAACACAATAAATGAGGGAGACGAAGACAAAAGCAGAAGGTTAGGCGAGGGTAAAAATGAAAGGGAGGAAAGATTACTCTGGTAAATCGGGGTTGTGATGCACGTAAACACCTAAGGACGTGCCAATGAGGGCTAATCGTAGTGGATGAGTTCATAGTTGGATCCTCAATCTCCCCAAGTTGGTGTTAGTGTCTGCTCGTAAAGTGTTCATTCTGGCTTTAGATGGAATTTTCTGAATAAGTTCTTACTAATTTCAAAAAATAAAATTTTTCCCCTTCCCTTGAAAATTCCGTTCAAATCTCGCAATCTTGGCAATAAAGAGGTTCTAACGGTTAATCCGTTTTTACCAATACTAGCGGGGAACGTAAAAAGTAACAGTCACAATGTAAGGATTAATTCCGTCTTCTGAGACATTGGACAAAAGGCAGTAAAAAGTGAAAAGACCACTTATCAGACGTGGTAACCCCCTGTTTCGTCCGGGACCTCTAAGTCCATTTTCTTTTGGGAAAACTGTCCCTTGGAGCGGTGAACTATTATTTCCGCTGGGAGGCAAAGACCAGAAACGATTTGGGAACCTGAATATACACGTTCCGCGATATTTTTTAGATCTCCCGGGAAATTTTTCCTAAATCCGTGAGAAACAAAAAATATGGTGCTTGTATTGTTTTCTTCTGTTGACGGGACTTTTACGAAATCTCAAAACTTCAATAAAATTCTCTCCAGAGATCTTAACTGGATAACACATTTCTTCGGTCGGATTTGGGTCTCGTTTTATGCGATATTTTGAGCCTTTCCCTCCCAAAAGGAGCAATATTTCCCCCTCAATTTAGCTCATGCTCTGATTCTCTGATGGACGACACTTTCCGATATTCGAGTTTGTTTGAGTTGGGTTTTATGGCCGCGGTAGCCCAGTTGGCAGAGTAAAGGATTCCAGACCCACGCCCCTCGACTCACCTAACGGTGTAGAGTCTTATATGGGGCGGGAGAGTAACGGATTAGCAACCGGAGGGTTGCGAGTTCGAAACTCGGTCCGGTTATAGACCATGTGAACAAGGGGCTAGTGTATGTTAAATCTATCGTGGCCTCAAATGTCCTCACTTTGGCGTGGTGTGGAAATCTTATCCTCATAAAAAAATTCTGCAGTATCTTGATTACGATACCTCGTCATTAACGAAATTGGTCAAATCTTTCTGGTCGAGGTATCTCGTGGAAACCACTTGGAGGGTTAAGTTAGATTAATAGAACCTGTGCCTCTGATATCTCGCGTAGGTTGCTAACGCAGTGGGTAGACCTACTTAACCACGAGGTCGCCTTGGTTCCTAATGGCGTTAAGCCAGTTGCAAGGCTGCTAATACCATCTCCGCAACATATTAACTGAAATGGGTTTAAAACAAAGAAAAGGTGGAACGTATTCCCAACGTGACGTCACTGGGCTTGTTTTTCGAATACGATTTCAGCACGTAGCCGATAAAACTTCCGAAGAATGAATTCCGTATTGATATGTGATCGTTGATTGGTCAAAGCCATTTGGATTAAATGTCCAAAGTCGTCAAAAGGGCGAGAAATTAAATTAAAAAAGTTCCGATATGTATCATGCAGAGCAATTGGGTAGCGGAATTAAAATCTTCATTTCGTCTGGTTGTTGACCCTGAAAATTCCCATTAAACGAAGAGAAACGTGTTTTTTCACACGTTTTTAATTTACCGTTTTTAATTTTTTAATTTACCTATAGAGCACTTATTTTTACCTACTGTTTATTCAAGCATGGGTTAGGAAAGCTCTAAGCACTAAAGATGAATAAGATTCAGTTAACCTTCTAAGCAGTTCGCATCGTATAATTTCACCTTGCGACCTGCAATCTTCCTGCACGATTTCAAACCAATTTTGATCTTCTTGACCAATAGAATCTTCCTAAACGATTATATCCCTGGGAAATATGCAATAGAATCTTTCCCAAGGATTCTATTCCAAGGAAAGGGCCAACAGAATTTTTGCAAAAAATTCGCTTCCAAGGAAAGAAGCAGAATCTTTCCAAAGATTCAACACAAAGGAAAGGAGCAATAGAATCTTTCCAAAGGATTCAATACAAAGGTAACGAGTAATAGAATCTTTTTAAAAGATTCTATTGTAAAGAAAGAACCGACAGAATCTTTACAAGGGATTCTGTTCTAAGGGAATTGGCGATAGAATCATTCCAAAGGATTTAATTCTAAAGAAAGAACCAATAGAATCTTTCTAAAGGATTCTATTGTAAGGAAATAAGCAATGTCTTCTTTTCAAAGGATTCTGTTGGAAGAAAAGGACCGCTACCTTCTAAAGGATTCTATTTTAAGGAAAGAATCAATGGAATTTTTCCAAATGATTTTATTCCAAGAAACGGACCAATATAATCCTTCCAAAGAAAGATTTTATTTTAAGGAAAGAACCAATAGAATATTTCTAAAAGTTGAAAGAATTCACGGATTTTTTCAAACAATAGATGTGAACCGACAGATTAGTCATTAAACGTGTTATGCGGTAGAAGCATAACTACACTACTCGAAAATCCCTAGCATTCAGAGGCTTTATTTCAGAAAAGGATTTAGTGGGGGCCCGTATTATTTAATGCTTCTAAGAGACGAGAATTGATCCAGCAGCTTTTAACTAAATTGGTGTAAAGACGAAGGGACAATGTATCATAAGAAAAATCGATGATAATTTGCGCGTCCAGATAACTTTAATACTCTGTTTACGAGAGTAACTATCAGTAGCATAGTCTTACATAGATAACTGAAGATGTCGAGATTGGATCGTAAGCAGAGAATTCCAATGCTTACGTTTTGACAACCTTATAAGTCAACTCAACTTATCCGTTGTTTCTTTTCCACAGAGACAGTAAAATGGAAATCATTTTTAGCCTTAAGTTTAAAAAGAGCAAAAGGTACATTCCTGACCCTATCCTTGTGAGGATTTAACGGTTTAGTGCTCTCCATTGGGAGTTGATCAGTTTCTTAACCCTCCCAGTGGTTTAAACGAGATATCTCTCCCGGTAAGATCGGACAAATTTTGCAAATGACGAGACATCTCGTCATCAAAACATTGCCGATTTTTGACGAGGCGGTCAGTTTTCTTCTAATGACGAGACACCTCGTCTAGACAACCACCACTAGAATTAACCCTCTAAGTGATTTCGACGAGATATCTTGTTCACCAAGATCTGATAAATTTTTATCTTGATGACGAGAATCTCGTCATCAAGATATTGCCGATACTTTGATGATGACAACATCAAGATCTGGTCAGTTTTCTTCTATCGACGAGGTATCTCGCCCATCAGGATCCGGTCAGTTTTCTTCTATTGACGAGGTATCTCGCCCATCAAGATCCGGTCAGTTATCTTCTCTTGACGAGGTATCTCGCCCATCAGGATCCGGTCAGTTTTCTTCTATTGACGAGGTATCTCGCCCATCAGGATCCGGTCAGTTTTCTTCTATTGACAAGGTATCTTGCCCATCAAGATCTGGTCAGTTTTGCTAATGACGAGAAATACCTCGTCGAAACAACCATCAGAAGGGATAATCGACAATCACTGCTGGGTTATCGTGTTAGTCATCTGATGGTTATATGGGAACTGTGTTTATGTTGTTGGTATAAAGTCCTGTAGATCCCGGTAGCCCAGTTGGAAGAGCAACGGATTAGCAACAGGAAGGTTGCGAGCTCGAAACTGGGTCCAACTAAAGACAGTCATGTATACGGGGACTGGTGTACGCTAAATCTGTCGATGTTGCGCAGTGTCCCTTTCCGATGCTGTGCAGAGTGTTGGGCCACGTCGGACGGCCATTCTCATGAATGACGGATTACACATTGAACATCTGCAATCCTAGCTGCGTTGCGAACTGTGCTGCGAACCCTGTATAAACTTTTGACACAACTGAAGCGCCACCTGTCGGTGGGAAATGTAACTATTCTGTCAGTAAAAATTTTCGTTATTAAAAAATCACATGTCTTTCTGTGAAAACCGCATCGAGCTGTCTATCCTTTTCGAATTATTGAATTTTTGCTTTTTCTGTGACTTGGATCACTGTATATTGTAATGGACGTCTATCTTTGATTAGGTATCCATGGAAACACTTGAGAAGAGATCGTATGTTGAGCGGCCCGCGTCATATATGTTCAATTCTACCTGTCCCAGTTGGATAATGAGGTCTCTTGTGAGTCTCTTGAAGTGTGAGACTGGGATTGCTATGTGATTGTCTTCTATGGAGCATCTTCGTTTGCCGCCGCTTCCTTGGCAAGACTTAGTTTTTTCGTTCCCCTCGTATCCAACGCGAGCCGTACTTACTGGTACCCTCGTCCCTACGACTCGCCAGAGCTTTAGATTTTTCATTGGAGGGACGGGGAGAGGGAAAACGAGATAAAAAGATATCGCATACAATACAACATTTGGACATATACAAGTGAATAAACGGAACAAAAGGCATCAATAGTCAAAGATTAAAGTTGGAACACTACGTCAAAAATATGAACAGAATACTGTGAAACTTCGATTAACCGTCACTCTTTTAGCCGTCAGTTTCTGTTAACCGTCAGTCCGTTTTATTAAAAATTAATTAATTAAACATTAAAAGTTATTAGTACGTACACACATGCATACATATTGTACTCATGCATACACGCATGCTATACTTCTACGTAAAGTACGGAACATTGCCGCTCAGAAAGCACGAGCCTCGAAGAAACGAAAGAAAATTAACCTATTTTAAAATTTGAATATGTATGTACGTCTAGAGCGTAAGTTCATGTAACAATATGTACCATACTGTACTTAATGTAAATTGCATATTGCTTGTTTCTGTAAAATAAAGTACATGTACAGTGTATTTCCAGTTCGTAAACGTGCATTTTTTATTATTCATTCATATGAAATGGATGGGGGTCGGTTGTTGTTTAAGGTTTTTCTGTTATCCGTCTATTTGATTAACCGTCTCGGTCCCGACCCTGACGGTTAATCGAAGTTTCACTGTACAAAGAAATTACCCAACACAACACACACAGTTAAACAACACGAGGAACAGAATTCAGGGGTCGGAGGGCCAAAAGGAGGCACACAGGGCGACGTGATTTTTATTCGTCGTTTCTTAAAATTTGTGGTATGGATATTTACATATATGAATTTTTGATGGTTAAGATTACGTAAGCCTTAATCCATCGTAGTTCCAATGCTGGCTTCTTGGGGAGGAGATTCTGTATTTCTTTGATGAGAGGATTTCTGGACGTTGGGTTTCGGCCAATCCTGGCAACTCTGCTTGGAGCATCCAAACGCTGGCTTAGGGTGGTGACACGCGGGGGAACTTGTGAAGCGCGACCCAGGACGCGCTTCTTCAAGTAACGAGCAGTTCTGCACGTTTTCTTCTCTTGTCCCGATAAAAAAGCGAACCTGGGTCATGCTGCTCAAGTCGGCTAGTGTATCAGCCACCAAAGAAAATAATAGGTTGGGGAGGTGGCGTGGCTTTTAAACCTATTGAGTAATGGAAGGTCTACTGCGCACGTGATTTGATGAGCAGCGCTACTCCGTCTGACAGGAGCAATATAAATATATTCTCACTCCTTTCTTTTTCTCCGCACTGCTCGAAACGCCTTGTGTGCCACATACCTTAGAGGATGATGGCAGTATTTTACAAAGGCAGGAAAATGAAGAGAAAATGATAGACCATGTGTAAGGTTGGTTGGTAGTTGAATTAACGTCACATTGGAGCAACACAACGGGCTTGTACAGTCGTGGAAAAACAAACGAACCACTCCCTTTATTTTGAGCACTATTCATAGAGCAAATTCAAAGATATCATTCAATAGGGAATAACGTCCTCTACAAATTCAAAAGCAAAAAAATTGCATAAGGATCCGTCTTCATATAAAATGTTGCACAAACTACAAAATTTCCAGTGGAAACACCCTGTTTTGATGCCTTAATCAGATTTTGTATCGTTGAATTAGTCTAAGTACGAAGTTTCACGACTTTAGTCTCTTTATATCCGGAGATATTCAATATTGAAGTTGCTGTCAATTTCAGCGATCATCTCAACATTAAAAATCGCTATCAGCGCGTGCAAACGATCCGAGAACTATTTTCCGAGGTTTGTCAGGTTTTTAAACTCTTGGTTGCGCGTTAAAATCGCAATAATGAGAAAAATTTAATGTAACTCAAAAACTAACGAGTGGAATGAGCTGAAATTTTGCCATGGTCATAGAATTCCTTCTGTGAATCGTAGATCCAGATTAACTAGTTATAGCTACCCGAATTTCAAATCTGAGCACTATTTCAAACGTATTTGTCGGCGCGTGCAAACGATTCGAGAATTATATTTATTATGCAAGTGAAAACGACTCGAGAATTATGTTATAGTATTTATTCAGGTGCCTACACACATAACTGCAAGCTTGACAAGCATGCATGATCAATATTTTTGTACAATCATGCTTGAGCGTCTGTAGGATAATTTCGCTCAAGCATTTGAATTGTACAAGCGGCTTGAAGATTGTACGAATTTTAATTATGCTCGTTTGAACAAGCTGTGCTTGCGCAAGCAAGACTGAACTTGTATACCAAGGATGTGGAGGATTGTACAAGCAAACGTCAGTCGTTGTGATTTTTGTTGGTGCTAACATTTGCACCATATCTAGCGATTTGAAAAAAAGCAACCGTAAATTACTTGAAGATTTTATTCGAGCATATGGAAGTGAATCGTGTCTGGCGTGTTAAATCGAAAGACTATCATAATAAGGCGCGGAGGGATGCAACGTACAATATGTCATTAAAAATATAGATTAATTGATGCCAATGCAGAAAAGGATGCAGTTGTTAAGAAAATAAATGCCTTTAAGACTAATTATAGAAGAGAAAAGAAGAAAGTTGAAGAATCTCTTCGCTCAAAAACACGTTGTGATATGTGTGTACACGTCAGGGGAGATCACATTCCATATTAGCCTCATGAGCCTTAATTTTTTTCTGAGTTATTCTTTTTTTCTGAACTCTCCTTGTCACATGTTATTGCCATTTTTATTGTTTCATGCTACAATTTTATATCATATGCAGTGCTCTTAAATTTTTTCCTTTGTATTTATGTGTTATGATGTTATGTATCATTTCACACAAATTCATAAAATTATAGTTCACAGTTTCTGAGAAATCCGTGATTTTATGCATGTAAAGATAATTTTGGACATGAGTGTATATTTCCAGCGATACGAGATCTTTATAAGTATGGCATATTAGAATTCTGTGATATTAGACCAACATGGATTGTGCCATTTTCTATGTCCTCAGAGTCCAGAGAATCAGGTGGAGCGTTGGAGTGATTCACAGTTCCCATTACATAATTATGTAAAGCACAAGTTACTTTTACTGTTTTATCAATGTGCTCTAATTCTAAATTGATAGCAGTATGGAAAATTCTGAAGCGTGCTGCCAAAATCGCAGCCATTCTCGACTATTTGCCACGCTCTCGACAAACGGTAGTTGAAAATTTTTTTCTATACAGTTTAAATCACACTGTACGGTTTTAGCAGAGGAGGAAAAGCATAGTCTGCAACGAAAACGTACGGACGTTTTCGTGAACTATTTGTAACTTCTTTTTCTTCCGGAATGTTTAATGAATTTCCGTGTAGTTTTCTAAAAAATTCTGTATTGTGAAGAACACTTTCATCTGATGCTCTGCCATTCGTACCAAAATCAAACAAAATAAATCTATAATTTGCTGTTTGTAGTTGAAAAGAAATGAACCACTTCCAGCTGGAGGAACTATTTCCATATGTTTTCCATCTAGGCAGCCAAGACAATGAGGGAAATTCCACCTCTTTTCGAAATCCCTGTCTATAGTCATCCAATCATTTTCAGTTTGTGGAACTTAAAAAATATAAATATTACATTAGAAATGATATCTAAAATAATCTAAAATTACGATAAAAGTTTCAATTTAATTATACACATTTTTTTAGCAATAAATGGCTGTGATCCCAGTTTCCCAACACATAGTAACACATCTTATTAAAACTAATTAAGTCAGATGGAAATAAAATTATTATAATGAAATATTATTTTCAGGAAGAAGGAGAAAACTCAACTGAACAGTCTGTAAAAGATTTTTTAGGAATCTATTCAGAAATACGAACCACCTCATCGAACTGCACATGATACGCCATGTACTTCATCTAGAGCACACACACACACACACACACACACACATATATATATATATGGCCCATTCAATCAACTAAAAAAAACCACCTCCTGCTTGACCCTCTAAACGAAATTACGATAAATGTGATTCTGTACTACAGACGATTGAACATCATTTAAAAAAAATTAAGCCACCAGAAAATAGATATGATGTTTTTGGAAAAAATGTGGCTCTAAATACACTGCTGGCCACCCAAATTGCAACACCAAGAAAGACAAGAGATATCACAACAAAATTTATTTTGTAGATAACATGTTGACCAAGTATCAAATGATTAAATTTATAGACTTCTGTGAAGTGTGGTTCCTGCCAAAATCAGTAGCCAGAGTAGCCGCCATTGTTGGAGATCACCGCTGCCACACGCCTCGGCATTAATTCAAAGAGACTTTGGATGTGTTCTTGGGGTACAGCAGACCAAGCAGCTTCCACACGTTGCCAAAGTTGATCTGGTGTGGCAGCTGGGGATGTATTCTGGGTCAATCGTTGAGCAACCATGGACCACATGTTTTCTATCGGCGAAAGATCCGGAGAGCGAGCTGGCCAGGGAAGCAATTCAATCTGGCGATTGACGAAGAACCCTTGGACAATGCGTGCCACGTGTGGTCGCGCATTATCCTGTTGAAATATGGCTGTGGGCAAGCCCTGAAGGTAAGGAAGGACAACTGGCTCCAACACCTCGGAGATGTAGTGCTGGCTGTTTAAAGTACCGGCAATGCGTACTAGAGGAGTGCGAGAGTGATATCCAATACCGCCCCATACCATAATACCCGGTGCAGGACCAGTGTGGCGGTGCATAACGCAGTTGTTCAGCATCCTCTCTCCACGGTGTCTCCAGACTCGAATCCGACCATCGTGGTGTTGCAGACAGAAGCGTGACTCGTCAGTAAAGACAATTTCATTCCATTCTGCTGTCCACATCCTTCTTTCATCGCACCATTGGCGGCGGAAACGTCTGTGGTTCTGCGTCAAGGGTAGACGAAGCAATGGACGTCTTGCGGACAGACCACTCTGCTGTAAACGGCGTCGAATGGTACGCGCAGACACTGGATGATGCGGTACAGACTGAATGTGCTGTGCTATGGTTCGTGATGTGGCTGAGCGATCCGTCACTGCCATACGCACAATATGCCTGTCATCACGTGAAGTGGTGCACTGAGGTGGACGCGATCGAACACGTCGGTCCGTCGTACCCTCCTGCATCCAACGATCACATATCCGCATTACAGTTGTTTGGTTTCGTCCAACACGACTACCGATTTCCCTGAAAGATAATCCACAATCTCGGTAGGCCACTATCCTTCCTCTGTCGAACTCGGATACTTGATCAAAAGATGATCGCTGTTTTCTACGAGGCATAATTGATCGTTTTTTTGAAAAAACCACAAGAAAAACACAATTGCCGTACTTGAAATCGTCGAAATCTCCAAGCCTTAAATAGCGCTTTGAAGTGGCGCCACAGGCGCGCGTGATGTGCGTCTGCGCTGAAATTCTAGTCATTTGCATATCTCACCTCCGCTAATGCATGTTGTAAATTTCATATTATTTGCATGCTTCCTTCAGGGTGTTGCATTTACGGTGGCCAGCAGTGTATAAGACATATCAAATAGTATTCAAAGATTGTTAGTTGAAAAGATAATTAATGACGCTTTATTTATGGCTGAAATGGGTCAGTTAACTATGTCACATGCTATTCGTGATTCTATAAACAGTACATCTGTGTGTTTTCCTGCATCGCAGCATTTTAATAATAATTACCATCAACCTCATCAGTCTCAGACAAGGACATATAATGAGCCTCTTTCTCCAGTAATAACCGGGAACAGCGAAAATTCTAATCAGTCAATCGCTTCGTATGTTTTAAGTTTCAGCGATGTCTAACTTAATTTTTACAAACGTTTCAAACTTGTATTGTTCTACTGTTGTATATCTCTTGTAAAAATTAAAAGTTGTAATAAAATTTATTAAAAAAAGACAAGAATTTTACTTACCTTTAAATTATTTGTTTTCAGCACCTCGTAAATAACATGGCATGTTTCTGGAACTATGAAGCTTAGTGCCTGTGGGGAAATTATAGTTGAATATTTGAGGTCTTCATAACTCCTTCCAGTCGCAAGAAATCGCAATGTTGCTGTCAATCATTCATGAGGTGTAGCTTCTCTCATGATTGTATCCTTTTTTTAATGAAAAGTAACACAAGTAACAAAAGGTTCAAATAAGTTTCTTCATCCATTCTGAGATAATTATGCCAATCACGCGGATATATCTTCAACCTACTCAATAAATTAATGTGGGAATAGGTTTTTCTTTTCATTAATCAGTCTTTACACCATATGTTGCGTTTTTTATTTCGAATTTTTTCTTTTACACCACCAAAGCAGCAAGAGCAAGTGCATCATCGTCCGAACTCGACATTTTGAAAGCATAAATTGGCGCTTGTTCAAGTATACTTGTATCGTGTGGTGGCAAAGGGAAATTGTGTTGGCTTGTACGAAAAGATAGATCATGCATGCTTGTCAAGCTTGCAGTTACGTGTGTAGCCACCTTCATGCAAGTGCAAACGATCCGAGAATTATGATAGAGCTCAAACTGTAGTATTGTAAATTTTAAACATGATTAAAATGTGATAAAAGAAGGATTTTGGAAATTGAGAACAATTCGAAACGGAGAAAGTGCTGATCGATGTTCTGTATAACTTTGTATCGTCTTTAGTGATCTTAATAAATGTTAATTTTTAATTAGCGTTCGTCTCCAAGTATGCAACCAAAAAGCCTATCTACAATTATTTAATACAATCGAACTGATATAATCCGATCATCCAAAAAGTGAATAGAGTGAGTCATTCAAGTGATCATTGATTAGTACAATTCATCTACACGACACATAACTGGCCATGTATTGTAGATAACATAAATGAAATTTTCAACCATTTTTAGGAATTTAAACATTCCTCAGGTTTGTCAGAATTTTTTTAAACTTTTGGTTGCCTTCTAAAATCACTATAATGAGGAAAATTTAATGTAGCGCAATATCTCTAAACATTGAAATGATCTGAAATGTTGCATGGTCATATTAGAAGTCCTTCTGAATCGATTCACATAAAAATATAGTGAGATTTCAGTTCATAATTTTTTCAAACATTAATTTAGTAAATATAGTTTTATACTAAAAACTATTTTTAAAATAAAATATTAGTTCGATTTTGTTTGAGTTGCTTAACAGTAGCATGGTACAAAATATCAGTTCTATAAAACTATTATTTAGGAAGATATTTATAAAAGTATGGTAGGTATTTTAATTAACGTCACACTGGAGCAACACAATGGGCTATTGGTGACGTTTCGGGATCAATCCCAAAGGGAAAGTACCGAGAACTACACCACGTAATCTTGAATCACTGTCAGATAACGCCATAAAGTATGAGAAACTTATCTAACATTAGGAGCTCCAATGTTAAATAAGTTTGTGTCTTCAAGTCTCAATACCAAACTTGGTTCCATTTCGTTTATTCGATTTAGTAACAGATGTCTCCAAAGAATGAAAGTTATTTTATGTCCCCTCTGTATTCTGATGGAAATCGATTCATAATGGTATTTTATGACGTCAAAATTCCAATTCTTTCCCATCCAGTACAAGTCCGTCAATACTCTGAGGGAAAATTTGTGAAAATTAAGTTCATTACTGCGATAGAATTAGGGATATATTCCCTACCGAATGGTACCTTCGAATTTGCTTCAATTTGCATTATTTTAATTTGATTTGAACCGCAACTGGATACATTTTGTTGAAAATCGATTCAGAATGGATTTTTATGGCTTCACAATTTAAAATTCTACCACCCAGAACAAGTTCTTCATTCCTTTGTGCAAAAACTGACTAAAATAAGTGAAAACTAAATTCATCCACAGCGACAAAATTAGCTGTATATTCCCTATCAAATGGTACCTTTGAGTTTGCTCTGCTATGAATTATTCTCGAGTAAAGAGGCAACTTTCCGCAGTTATACATATACTATGTGAAGGCCTGTGAATGTTCAAATTGTAAAAACGAATTCATCTTGGTACCAGTTCAACTGAAAAGTAAAATTATAGACTACCTTGATTTTACTGTTACAGCTATTTAAGAAAAACCACAATACTGAAAAACAATGTGCCTTTCATATTAAAAAGTTGAATTGAATTCCTTGCAAAAACTTAATTTTCAAGGTATTTAAGCTAGGTTAAAGAATTTTAAGGCAACGAAAATATTTTCCTAGAGTTTGTGTTTTAAAATCACGATATAGAAAGTATTTATTCTCATTTTGGAAAAGCGTTGTTTAGAAACAGTTTTTGTATGAATGATCATATATTTTTAGATTGCACATAGCTTTTTACTCTCTGATGGTTGACTTAATGGGATCTGGAAAAATGAAACTCATATTTTTAAGATGCCTTGTTTGACAAAAATGCGTTTGATATTTAAAATAAGCTTCTATAGGGAGTAAAAAGTATCGAAATTTTTTTATCTTTGAAAATATTTTGAATGCTTTTATGATGTCAGTCTAGTGTGATATAACCACACAGTAGAATATTTTGAATCTCGATTTTATTTTTACTGGATTGTTTCAAAAAATGTTTGAAATAAAAGTATGTTGACTCATAATTCCTTTTATGTTTTTGTGAGTGAAGTTTTTTTAGATTTGAAAAAAAAACGAGTAGTAGATATTTGGTTGAAGTAGAATATTTCCAAAGGATTACATACTGAGGAAAAGAACAATAGAAAATTTCTAAAATATTCTATTCAAAGGAAATAACCAATAAAATCTTTCCAAAGGATTCTATTCTAAAAAAGGACCAATAGAATTTTTCTAAAGGTTGAAAGAAACCATGGATACTTTCATCCAATAGATATAGTTGTAGACTAAAAGCACTGCTAGACTTCTCAGAGATCTCGCGACATTCAGAGGGTTAATCCTTCTTTTGGATGTCTCGGACGAGATATCTCGTTAAAACCATTTGAGCGTTAAGGTGAAAAATTAGGATTGCTATTGTCTTATTTAGGTCCACATATGCCAGATTTAATTTACCCTCCTGGTGGATGTATCCAAGAGATGTCTCTCATTAGCAAAACTGACCAGATCTTCATGGACGAGATATCTCGTCATTAGGCGAAAACTGACCAGATCTTGATCTCGTAATCATAAAAGAATCGGCAATATCTTGATGACGATACATCACGTCATTAGCAAAATTAGCATTGACGAGGTTTCTCGTCATTAGAAGAATCTGGGCCCATCAAAATCTCGTCATCATAAAAACATCAGCAATAGCTTGATGACTAGGTTTCTCGTCAATAGAAGAAATCTGGCCACATCAAAATCTCGTCATCTTCAAAAAGTCGGCAATATCTTGATGACTTGGTTTCTCGTCATTAGAAGAAATTTGGCCACATCAAAATCTCGTCATCTTCAAAAAGTCGGCAATATCTTGATGACGTGGTTTCTCGTCATTAGAAGAAATCTGGCCACATCAAAATCTCGTCATTTTAAAAAAGTCGGCAATATCTTGATGGCGATATATCTCGTGATTAGCAAAATTGGCCAGATTTTGATGGACGAAATATCTCCTCGAAACCACTTGGAGAGTTAAAGACATTTGTTTACGAACAAACCAATCCTGAATCACAGTCTATTTTAATAGCATTTTCAGAATCATTCAGCCTTAACTTAGCGTCATTATCGCATAAGCTATGAAAGTAATTACACCGCTGTATTTAAAAAATAACGTCGTTTCGAAGGAGATTCGGGAACTACCGTTATCTCCAAACTGCAATAACTAATTACTCATTGATTGAGCATCAATTAAATTCGATGTCTTCAAGCGGACGCAATCGGAGATGATGGGAGAGCTTAACACTTCTTCCTCCTAATGACAGCTAAGGAAATCGGTAGTGACTGGATAGGATCTCAATTTGCAGGGTTAATTTTCGTGTCATTTTGTTGCGTAAGTCGTGTCGTTACTACAAAGCACATAAAACTCGAATTAAGGTCATAACGAATGGCATTACGTTGAAAAGTGAGTCTGAGTAAAAATTTGCCGATTGACTCGAAATTGAATGTTGAACGTTTGTAATCGTGCATAATTTGAACAGGAAATTTTTATTCTCGTGCTATTGTAGCGCTTATTCTGAACAGGCAGAAATAATTTATTTTTGACTATGAAATGTTCAAAGGTAATGGTAGACTTTTTGGTAGGTAGGAATTTTAATAACGGTCCGGGATCTATCCCCAAGGGAAAGAACCGAGGACAACACCAAGTAATTTTGAACCACGGTCAGATGACGAGGTAACACCTGACCTGGCACCCTGCTCTCCGAATTTCCACACCACGCCAATGTTGGTAGACTTTTTGGAATTGGAGGAAAATGAGGCTGACTCTGGCAACACATATGAAACAAAATTTACGTTTTGAAAATGAAGATAAAGCAAACATATTTAATTATTAGGATAACATTCTAAATACACTTTGGCCAAATTTGGCCTTTGTGTCGTATAACCAAAACCAATAAACCAACCAAAATAAATAGAACCACATTAATTTTATCAATACATTCATGTCCACAATATTAATTTTTGATTGCAGTTTAATAACGGAAAATTAATTTTTGTGTCTTTTGTTGCGTAAGTCGTGTCCTCACTACAAAGCACATAAAATTCGAATTAAGGTAATAACGAATGGCATTACGTTGGAAAGTGAGTCTGAGTAAAAATTTGCCGATTGGCTCGAAATTGAATATTGAACGTTTGTAATCGTTCATAATTTGAGCAGGAAATTTTTATTCTCATGCTATTGTAGCGCTTATTCTGAACCTGCAGAAATAATTTATTTTTAGTATGAAGTGTTCAAAGACGAAGGCAAATTTCGTGAAACCTAGGGAAAATGATGTTGATGCCTGTTTTGTCCGAAACACAATTTACGCATTGAAAATGAAGATAAAGTATAATTATACAGCCCTCCACGTGTGTATGTATGTGTGGTGTGTGTGTGTGGTGTCGACGAGATATCTCGTCCATAAAGATTTGACCCATTTTGCTAATGACGAGGCACTCATCTTCAAGACATTGCCAATGTTTGATCTGGTCAGTTTTCTAATGACGAGATATCTCGTCCATCAAAATCTATTCAGTTTTATTTATTACGAGACACCTCGACGAGACAACCACCAGGAGGGTTTATTATTGGGATACTTGAATAAATTTTTGAAGACAATTAATAAAATTTAATAAAATACATTAATTTTCGTGTCATTTTGTTGCGCAAATTGTATCGTTACAACAGAAACACGAAAAAACTCAAATTAAGGTCTTAACGTTGGAAAACGACTCAATAAAAATTTGCCGACTGGCTGGAAATTAAATATTGAACGCGTTTGAATAGTTCATAACTTGAGCTGAAAGTTTTTTCCAGTGCTTTTGTTACGCTCTTCTGAACAGGCAGAAATATTTTATTTTTGATTATGAAGTGTTCAAAGCAGAAAAAGAAATTTTTGGAAACTGAGTAAAATTAGTCTGGAATGAATTATTTTGGAGCCGTATGAAAAAAATTTGCATATAGAAATTGAAGATAACGTATACTTAGAAAATAGAATATACTAAATAGAATCACATTAATTTTGTTAGTAAATTCATGTTCACGATATTAATTTTTGATTGTAGTTAATAATCAAATATTAATTTTTGTGTCGCTCGTAAAAATTTGCTGACTGGCTTGAAATTGAATATTCAATCGCTCATAATTTGAGCTGTAAATTTTTATTCTAGTTTTAACAGTTTTTTTCTGAACAGACAGAAATAATTCCTTTTTGAGTGTAAATATACAAAGGTCAAGGTAGAATTTTGTAAGCTGCTGAAAATAAGACTGATTTGGAGTAAATACGTACAGTTATCTGAATCATGAAGAGCAATTTTAGTCTATTCATTATAAGTTGTATCTGGGAATTTCTCTTATACCATGAAAGAACTTCATAAGAGCTGAAAATTTTTCAAGCTGGAACAAATGACCGTGGACTCTTACTATTACTCTTCTTACAGCGGGAATTTTTCTTTTAAACTCCTGCTAGGCATGTTTGAAATAGCGATACAATTGTATTTATGACAGAAAGTGATTTTTGTCATAAAACGGGTCTGGCTATTCAATCAATCTCTATCTTAATCATTACTAAAAGTCTTATACAGCCCTTGCGTCATAAAACCCATCACTATAACCCAACCTAAATGTCTTATTTATTGACCATCGACAGCAAACAATTACTATTCTTACTGTGGGGATTCGTTTTCTTTGAAATTCGTCAAATACTTGTATTTTTAAACTCAAATACAAATTTACTTCTCATAGGAAATGATTTTGTGATGCGATCATTTATTATGGTAATCATTATTCATCATCCATCAAAATTAATCATTCATAAACAACTTCTTAACCCTCCTGGTGGTAGTCTAGACGAGGCTTCTCATTGCGGCAATCACCAGAAGGGTTAGTCATTAGCAAAATTGACCAGATCTCGATAGACGAGATATCTCGTCGAAACCACTTGGAGGATTAATTGACCATAAAGCAAAGAATTACTCTTATTACTGTAGGAATTTATTTACTTGAAATTCTTGAAATACTTGCGTGTTTGAAACTCTGAAATACAAATTTACTTCTGATAGGAAATGATTTTTGTGCTGATAAAAGTAAGTCATATTATACATTATAGTAATCATTATTCATCATCCATCAAAATTAATCATTCATAAACAACTTTTTAACCCTCCTGGTGGTAGTCTCGACGAGGGGTCTAGTCGAGAAAATAACCAGGAAGGTTCGTCGCTAGCAAAACTGACCAGATCTTGATGGACGAGATATCTCGTCGAAACCACTTGGAGGGTTAATTGACCATAGAGGCAAAGAATTACTATTATTACTGTAGGAATTTATTTACTTGGAACACCTGAAATACTCGCATGTTTGAAACCCTGAAATACAATTTTACTTATGATAATTTGTTCTAAAAAACATGACTATTCAAAATCTGTTGATCTTAATCATTCCTAAGCATCTGAGCAATTGAACGGGGATGCAATAATTACTGTGGTGTTTTATCCTTCAAAATGTTTTCGCAGTATAAGGGGGGGGGGTATTTCAATTAACGTCACATTGGAGCAACACAACGGGCTATTGGTGACTGTCCGGGATCAATCCCAAAGGGAAAGATCCGAGGACGACACCACGTAATTTTGAACCACGGTCAGATGACGAGGCAACACCTGAGCTTGCAGTATAAGGAAGAGAATTCGAGAAGCGATTAACTTGTGTTACTGATAAAATTTAATAGTTAGAACAACATTGAGGCTTACTAATTGTTTTAATCAATTCATTCACATTGATGCATTTGGAACTTAAAACACGCTTCTTCAAAATTAGTCGCGTATAATGTAACATCATTAAAGGGCTTGAAAAATTACCTCGATCGGATTTAATCGCCCACTTTAACAACGCACAACAATGCAGGTTACAACCCTGGACGTTAACTTAAAAATCGATCCCACACCAACGAAATCAGAGGAGCCAAAAATAGCTCTGTAAATAGCGGAATCTAGTGATAAATTTAGTGACTGTTATAACACACACACACACACACTGAAGGAGGTCATATGCCCATAAATCTGGCTCCAGTTAAGTGTCGCGGTGCCGGAAAGCATTAATAAATAGCAGTCATTTGAGACCGTGGGCGCAAAATGAAAATTTTCACCTAAAGAGTAGATGCGTAGTTATCTGAATTATAACGAGCAATTTCGGTCTAGGCATTATTAGGTGTATCCGGGAATTTCTCTTGCACCATGGCTGAACTTCATGAGAGCTGACAGTTTTTCAAGCTGGGGCAAATGACCGTAGATTCCTACAATTTCTCTTCTTACTGGGGTAATTTTTCTTTCAAATTCCTGATGGCATGTTTGAAACTGCGATGCAATTTTAGTTATGATAGGAAATGATTTTTGTTCTAAAAAGTCGTGATATTCAACATCTATCAATCTTAATCATTCCTAAAAGTCATTTATATACCACGTGGATAACAAGCAATTCTTCTAACTGGGGTTATTTATTTTCTTTTAACCTCATGAAATATTTGTGTTTGAAACTACTGAAAATCTCCAATGCACGCTTAGTCAAGGCATTATTAAGCATATAAAAGAATTTCTGTTGCACCATGGCTGAACTTCACGAGAGCTGACACTTTTTCAAGCTGGGGAAAATGACCGTGGATTCCTACAATTACTCTTCTTACTGCGAGAATTTTTCTTTCAAAACACCTGCTGGCATGTTTGAAATTGCGATGCAGTTTTACTTATGGTAGGAAAAGATTTTTGTCTAAAAAGCCATGATGTTCAACATCTATCATCATCTGTTTAGGTTGAATATCAAAGGAAAGTAATCCTCTCTTGCAAAAGCATAGTACACTTAATACTGAAAATAAGTAGCATCACAAAGGGAAACAATCCTCTCTAGAAAGAGTTTGTTATGACTTTATACTGAAAATAAGTAGCCTCACTAAAAAACAATCTTCTCTTTCAAACGCATACTTCACTTTAAACTGAAAATAAGTAGCATCACAAAGGGAAATAATCCTCTCTAGCAAGAGCATGCTACAACTTTATACTTAGAAAATAAGTAGCCTCATATAGGAAATCAATCCTCCCTTGCAAAAGCATGTTAGACTTTATATTGAAAATAGTAGATTCACATAGGAAAACAATCCTCTTGCAAAAGTATGTTACACCTTTATACTGAAAATACGTATCCTCACACAGGAAAACAATCATTTCTTACAAAAACATGTTACAATTAATACTGAAAATAAGTAGCCTCACAAAAGGAAGCAATACTCTCCAACGAAAGCAGGTCACAACCTTATACTGAAAATAAGTAGCCTAACACAAGAAAACACTTATTTCCTGCAAAAGCCCATGCTACACTTTATACTGAAAATAAGCATCCTTACATGTGAAATGATTTCTCTACATAAAAAAAGTCATGACAATTTCCAAGTAAAACAGTTTGCGTTAGATATAAAAGAATTACAATTATCTATTTCCGTACACCTTTACCTAACTCAAAATAAATAAAAAACAAATCACCTTTCTTCACTTACCAATCAGTTCCTCTTATCTTTTTGAAAGAAATTATTCAGTTCATTAAATTTTAATGCAGTTGTTTTAATTGAATTTTTCCAGATTAAAATACTTCGGTTAATTAGTTAATTAATTTACTGTTTTAAAGTATTTTTTATTGTTCGCATTCTTTCAGTACACTTTTAACCAGGCATCAAAATTGTAATTAGTTTAATTAAAAAGGTTCGGCGGCTGTTTTACTTATTGAGATAAGCCTGACAACTTCGCTGGATGCTGAAAACTAAAAAAAGGTGTAGGTATTTACTATCAAACGTACTTAAGAAAAGGATATTGTTTAAATGACAAAAATTTTGGAAATATTTTTTCAGATAATCGAGGGTGTCTTAAATGTTTTCGTCAAGTAAAATGATAATTAAGTTCAGGCAAAAAATTAAATAAATTTAGATTTTGTTAAGTATTGAAAAGATAGCTTTCACTGAAGGGTGTAAGGAAGTTACAAATATTTTGTACCAATAGATTCTTTGTTTATTACTCACGTTGGCGTGGTGTGGAAGTTTGGAGAGTGGGGTGCCAGCTCAGGTGTTGCCTCGTCATCTGACCGTGGTTCAAAATTACGTGGTGTTGTCCTCGGATCTTTCCCTTTGGGATTGATCCCGGACCGTCACCAATAGCCCATTGTGTTGCTCCAGTGTGACGTTAATTGAAATTCCCCTCCCCCTTTGTTTATTATTAAAAGTAAATGAAAAAATGCTAAATAAATAAATTTATTTGTGTATCTACCTACTTTTTGTTTTTCCAAATCATTAGTTTCTATTGGGTAATTTTTTATGTTCATTCATTATGTAAATATACCACATTTACAGCATGCATCGAAATATCGGTAGTTTTTCCATTTAACCCTCTAGGATCTCGCAAAATTCCACCTTGCCACCCGAAGTCTTCTCTGCATAACTTCTAACAAGTTTTGACTTTCTTGACCAATAGAATCTTTCTGAAGAGTTCTGTTCTAAGGGCAGGAGCAATAGAACATTTCCTAAGGTAGGTAGGTAGGTATTTTAATTAACGTCGCACTGCAGCAACACAACGGGCTATTGATGACGGTCCGGGATAAAACTCGAAAGGAAAGATCCAAGGACAATAGCACGTAATTTGAACCTTGGTCAGATGACGAGGTCACATCTGAGCTGGCACCCCACTCTCGAAACTTCCACACCATGCCAAAGTGAGGACATTTGAGGCCACGACAGATTTAAAGTGCACCAGCCCCCTTTGTACACGACGGTCTTTGGTTGGATTCAAACTCACAACCCTCCGATTGCTAGTCCGTTACTCTTCCAACCGGGTAAACGCGGCACCAATATTTCCAAAGGATTCTATTGTAAGGAAAGGAGCAGCAGAACCTTTCCAAGGGATTCTATTCTAAAAAAAGATAGATAAAATCTTTCTAAATGATTCTATTTTAATGAAGGATCAACAGAATCTTTCCAAAGGGTTCTATTCTAAGAAAAGGAGCAATCGCATTATTCCAAGAGATTTAACTTTAAGGAAAGGAGCGATAGAATTTTCCAAGGATTCTATTCTAAGGAAAGAAGCAATCGCATCTTTCTAAGGGATTCTATTCTACAGAATGAGCCCATAGTATCATTCCAAAAGATTCTATTCTAAGGAAAGGATCAATATAATCCTTCCAAAGAAAGATTAGATTGTAGAAATGACCAATAGAATCTTTCAAAATATTGAAATAATCCATGGATTCTTTAGAAAGATATGGCTATTTAATCATTAAGTGTATTGTAAGGTGAAAGCAAAACTACTCTACTCGGAAATGTCGGTACGCTCAGAGGGTTAAAAGTAAAAGAACAAATAAGTAAATACATTTTTCGTACCTTTTCAATTATTGTTTTCCAAATCTAATGATTTGGTAAACAATAATTAGTTTATGCTGCGTAATATGTAAATAGACCACAATTACAGTATGCATCGAAATGTCGGTATTTTTCCCATTTAATCTTTTGAGGGGTTCACACGCATCATTCCACTTTGCAACTGTCAGTCTTCTCTGCATGACTCCTAACAAGTTTTGACCTTTACCACTAGAATCTTTCTAAAGGATTTTATTCTAAGGAAAGGAGGAATAGAATCGTTTGATAGGTTACTATTCTAAGCAAATGATCAACAAAATCTTACTAATAGATTACACTCTAAGGAAAGAACCAATAGAATCTTACCAAGGTATTCACTCTCAATAAAAGGAGCAATATATAAAAAGGAGCCAAGGGATTCTATTCTAAGAAAAAGACCAATAAAATATTTCTCAAGGTTGAAAGAATCCCTGGATTTTGTCACCAAAAAATATGGTTATTTGGTCATTACCCTCCTGATCTTTGTCTAGACAAGGTGTCTTTTCATTGGCAAAACTGACCAGATCTGGATGGACGAAATATCTCGTCATAAAAAACTGACCAGATCTTGATCTCGTCATCATAAAAAAATCGCAAATATCTCGATGAAGAGAGATTTTATTAGTAAAATTGGTCAGATCTTGATTGACGAGATATCTCGTCGAAACCACTTGTGGGGTAAAAGCAATACTACACTATTCGGAAATCTCGTGGCCCTTGAGGGTTAAAGTCACTTTAATTTTCTTTTTCGGATAGCTTGTGATTTGAAAAGATAAGTAAAAAAAGATTGTACTTTGATTCCATCTTGTTCTTTGATGTGTGTTATAAGTGATACAATTGGTTTTATTTACAAAGCGAAGATTACTTAACTTCCGAATCTTTACGGGAATTTCTTTTTGTTTAATTTGAAGGACGACGTCATATATCAAATGGGACATCACGATAAGAGACGAATAAAAAATAAAGAAAAATTCCTCTTGCATTTTGATATTTCACGCGCTTCATAAAATGAAAGCAACTACTTAAAGGCTCATTTATTCAGCTTCGACTGTCATTTTATCGCTGATTGGCCTGCAATGCAGTCAAAAAATTCAAGTTTATTGATAAGAGTATGAAGCTGATCAATGATCCTGTCTTTTAAAATATCGAATTGCAAAAAGGTGCTGTTTTTTTTAATTTCATTTCATTTAATCGGCACCGACTTTTAATGACATTTTAACAAGTGAAACTGATTTGAATACTGAAAGATTACAGACGAGAAAAAAAATTCTAACTTTAAATGAATTATAGTTATTGATAAGCGAAACAAAAAATCAATCAAAAACGCATTCATTACTACTTATATATTGAGCAAATGATTCTTGTGCTAATACGTTTGGTATGCCATTACACCCAAACAAGAAATAAATGAATTCGTTTTTCATAGAAAATTTTCAACTTTTATTACCGATTATTTTGTTAATGACAATTGAGTATGCGTTGGCAAAAATGAATATTTTCTGGTTACATTTTCTATAATTTGATGGTTAATCATCAGTTAAACAATTTTCTTCTGATTACTTTTCAAAAATATGTAACCATTTCCTAATCAATTAACCCTCCAATTGGTTTCGACGAGATATCTCGTCCATCTATATCTGGCCAATTTTTGTTAGTGACGAGATATCACGTGCATCAAGATCTGATCAGCTTTGCTGATATCGAACTAAACTGCATTATTACTCCAAGGGGTAATGAGGATCCAGGGAGGAAAATCAAATTGTTTCTTACCCTGAACTGATGACAATTTGGAACAGGATTTTGTATCAGAAGCTGTCTACTGTAGAGTAGTTTCGACGCGAAGATAAACCACCAAGAAGGTTAAATAGCAAAAGTTCCAGATTCATGTCCCTTTGTCCATCATTCATAGTCATCCTTTTGTTCATTTAAACAATTTTTACTGTTACATTTTCCAAAATTTGGTTCCAATTGTTTGATTTAAATATTTTCCTTTTGTTACATTTGTAAAAATGCAGTGCAGCAAAATTTCAGAATAATTATTTCTTGGCATATTTTCTAAAATTTGTTGTTCAGTTGAATAATTTTTTTCTTTAAAAAAAGATTATTAAAGATTTTTAAAAAATTTCTTACCATTGGTTGTTCGGTTGACAAATTTCTTTTCTTATATTTTTTAAATTTCTTACCGTTTGATGCTCGTTTGACAATTATTTTTCCAGTGATACTTTTTAAAATTTCTTACCATTTGGTTGAATTTTTTTGTAGTAATATCTTCTATATTTCAAGATTTGTTGTTCAGTATCATTCTTATTTCCGAGGAATTTTCCTGTTTCACGCAAAGTCTGGTGTGAACTTTTGCTTAATCGGCGCACATATGTAAGGGTAGAGTTCAGGACAAATCACAGCGACTCGTCCATTTCTGTTAGCTGACCCATATGCTACGTACATGTCAGTAATGTCGTCATTCATGAGATTACCCTTAAGAAGTCAGCTTCGAAAATGACGATAGCCTAACTGCCTCGTTGCGCCCTCTAGTAAATCCAGATGGTAATTATAGACATACAACCCCGTAAAAAGGCAGTCAAATTCTGTGTTCCCTGCCTTATTGTAAAGTTTAAACAGGAAGATTTTAACTACCTTTATAAGTGTTTAATAACTTATACTGTTAGAAAACAGTAAGAGAGAGAGAGAGAGAGAGAGAGCACTATTAATAGTTGATTGAGTGATAATTTTTTATTTCATATTGTGTTAAGTTCAGACACTTATATACGCAGCATCAAAGCTGTAAATCCAAAGTGACTGACTTGGAGATACTGCCTCCTTGACTCTCGCACGGATATACTGCTGTACTAGATAAGGGGTAGCATCTATGACAGTAACTTTAGATTTACAATTCTTTCATGCTGTGTAAATAAGTGTCTGATACCTTATAATACTAGAAAACTGTAGCAGAACTTTTTCAAAAGTTGATTGAGTAATATTTTTTTATTTTACTTTGTGTTAAGTTCATACACTTATACACACAGAACGAAATAACTATAAATCCAAAGTGACTGACCTGAGGATACTGTATGCTAGACTGTTACACAGATATAGTACTGTATTAGTCAAGAAGTTAGTATCTCCAAATCAGTCACTTTGAATTTACAGTTCTTTTATGCTGCGTATATAAGTGGCTGATACTTTACAATGCTACAAAACAGAAAGAGCACCCAATCAATAGTTGATTAAACGCTAATTTTAATTTAAGTTGCTTGTTAAGATCAGATACTTACATATGCATGGAAGAAGTTTGTATTACAAGTAACTGACTTAGAGATACTGCACCTTGACTAGTACACGGATATACGACTCTACTAGTCAAGGTTGGTTTGGTATTTTTTGGCTTAAGGCCCACATTTGGCCAAGTTGCGTCATACAACGTAAAGTAAATAAGTATACACAAGGAAAGGTTTACTGACACAGAAGAGGAAAACACACCCAGGAAGGAATCTAACTTGCACCTCCTACGATTCTCAGGTTGCTAGCGCAGTGGGCAAACCACCTACTGAGCCACGACGACCACGTACTAGTCTTGGATGCTGTATTTCCAAGTCAGTCACTGGATTTCAGTTCTTTCAAGCTGTGTATATAAGCCTCCTAATGCTAGAAACGGTAAGAGCACCCAATCAATAGTTGATTAAGTGATAATTTTTTTATTTTACGTAATGTGTTATGTTCAGACACTTACATACGTAGCATGAAAAACTGTAAATTCAAAGTAAATGTCTTGGGGATACTACCATCTTAACTAATACACTGATATACTGCTCTACTATTCAAGGAGACAATATTTCCAAGTCAGTCACACTTTGTATATTCAGTCCTTTCATAATGTGTATATAAGCGTCTGATACCTTATAATACAAAATAGTAACAGCACTTAATCAATAGTTGATTGAATGATAATTGTTTCTTATTTTACGTAGTGCGTCAAGTTAAGACAACTTATATATGCAGTATGAAAGAACTGGTTATCCAGAGTTACTGTCTTGGTAGATAGGTACTTTTAATTAACGTCTCACTGGATTAACACAGCGGGTTATTGGCGACGATCCCAATATACCGATAAGTAATTCGGATCAAGCCCGAAAGGAAAGATCCAAGGACAACACCACGTAATTTTGAACCACGGTCAGATGACGAGGTCACACCTGAGTTGGCATCCCACTCTCCAAACTTCCATACCACGAAAACGCGAGGACATTTGAGGTCACGACAGATTTAGCGTGCACCATCCCCCTTGTACACGACGGTCTGTAGTTGGATTCGAACTCGCAATCCTCCTATTGCTAATCCGTTTCTCTTCCAACCGGGCTACCGCGGCCCGTGATTGTCTTGGAGATACTGCAATCTTTACTAATGCACGGATATACTTCTGTACTAGTAAATGATGCAGTATCTCCAAGTCAGTCACATTGTATATTCAGTTCTTTCATGCTGAGTAAAGTCTCTGATACCAAATAAAGCTAGAAAACTAACTCCGCTTAATCAATAGTTGATGGAGTGATATTTTTTTATTTTATGCTGCGTGCTAAGTTGAAACCCGCTTATATACACATCATAAAAGAACTGGATATCTAAAGGGACTGTCTTGGGTATACTATCTTTACTAGTATACGGATATACTATTGTACTAGTCAAGAAAGCATTTTCTCTAAGTCAGTCACTTTGTATATTCAGTTCTTTCATGCTGAGTAGTCTCTGATACCTAATAATGCTAGAAAACTAACTCCGCTTAATCAATAGTTGATTGAATGATACTTTTTTTAGTTTACCTTGTGTGTTAAGTTCAGACACTTATATACGCAACATGAAAGAACTTTAAATCGAAAGTGACTGACTCGGAAATACTACCTCCTTGGGTAGTAGCACGGTTGGAAGAGTAACATACTATCAATCGGAGGGTTACGAGTTCGAATCCAACCAAAGAACGTCGTGTACAAAAGGGGCTGGTGCACGTTAAATCTGTCGTGGTCTCAAATGTCCTCACGTTGGCGTGGTTTTTTGTGGATGTTTGGAGAGTTGGGTGCAAGCTCAGGTGTGACCTCGTCATCTGACCGTGGTTCAAAATTACGTGGTGTTGTCCTCGTCCTTTCCCTTCGGGTTTGATCACGGATCGTCGTCAGTAGCTCGTTGTGTTGCACTAGTGCGACGTTAATTAAAAGTACCTACCTTGTGTAGTACATCACTATATTGGTGTACTATAAAAGATTTTCAGCTGCATTATATTTTTAACCCTCCAAGTGACTACGACGAGACATCTAGCCTATCACGATACCACCAATTTTGCTAATTACGAGATATCTTATCACCAAGATATTGGCGATGACGATATCAAGATTTGGTTAGTTTTCTTGTAATGACGAGATATCTCGTCCATCAAGATCGGGTCAGTTTTGCTAATGAGACGAGATATCTCGTCCATCAAGATTGGGTCAGTTTTGCTAATGAGACGAGATACCCGTCAAGATAACCATGAGTAGGGTTAATTACTTATAATCGCTTGATCCTTCCACAATCTATGCTCATACGCATTTTAATTACGTGCATTCATTATTTCACTAGACTTAGAACTAGTGTTTATTTTAAACTCAGCAAATGCTTTCAAAATGTCTGTGGAGCCATCAATCAACCATACAGTTTGAATTGGAGAGGTCGGTAGGTAGGTAGTTATTTAAGCACTGGAGCAACACAACGGGCTATTGGAGACGGTCTGGGATCAATCCCGAAGAGAAAGCTCCACAGACAACGCGTCGTCATTTTGAACCACGGTCAGGACTACACCTGATCTGTCACCCCCACTCGCTAAGGGGCCTTTGCGGCTCAGTGGATGTGCCCACTGTGCTAGCAACTTTCGAGTTGCAGGCGGGGCAGGTTCGATCCCTGTCAGGTGCTTTCCACCCTGGGTGTATTTCTCCCTTCTGTGTTAGTAAAACTTTCGTTGTGTGTATCTGTTACTTGATATTGTATGTCTTGCGTCTGCCGCAGCTTCGCCAAATATGGCCCTTGCGCCGTAAAATCCCAAAACCAACCCCACTCGCCAAACGTCCACACCACGCCAACATGAGGACATTTGAGGCCACGACGGATTTAACACGCACCAGCCCCCGTGCACACGAAGGTCTTCGACAGGACCGAGTTGCGAATTTGCAACCCGCCTGTTTCTCTTCCAACTGGGCCACCGCGACCCGAAACCCCGTCGAAACAACCATCAGGATGTTTGATTACTTATTATCACTTGATCCTTCTACACTCTACAGAGGCTGTTCGGATATTTTTTGAACGATTTTAATGGACTGAAGCCCGATTTTTTACATGAAATTTTTGTTTTTTAAATGTTCCATTTGATAGCCCTTATTGTTAACTATCTTTCTACACCTTAATTTCCATGATAATAATGACTTTTGTAGCATCGACGGTGGTATTTTGTCCCATTCTTGCTCCACAGTTTTCCAGTCCTTGATTGGTTTTCGGTCGACGTTTCGATAATGCCCTTTTTAAAAGTCCAAAAGCACAAAAATCCATCGGTGAAACATCTGGAGATTTAGCAGGAATATCAGTAAAGGGTATTATTGACTTGATACCAGTTTCTTGTTTCATTTTTTCCAAGAATTTAAAAGTCGATTTAGATGTGTGGCTGCTTGCTTTATCCTGATGCAGTTCTACTGATTGTTGGCACTGTGGGTAAAGATATGGTATTTCTTTTTTGAATATTGGGATAAAATATGGTCTTTATAATATGTGGGAGTTGATTTTTACATTTTCCCCTCTTTTTACTTTTAATTTTCCATTATAAGCAAAACCGGCAACAATCATAAATCTCTGAGAAAGTTCCCACGTTCGCTTTGCTATAGTCCTTTGACTTGGCGGATTGTCTTTTAAAATTAAAGATCTTGCCTTACAAATATTCTCAGAATTTTTTTCTTTTTCGTATACTTTTTTGGGAGTATTTTTCCACTTTTACGTTTTTTTCCTTACTCATTAATAGTATTATTTATCGTACCTTTAGATATCGAAAAACCATGACTTTTACAGCGTTTTTAAATACTTGAATAAGCATAATTCTCTTCGGAAAGAGAGAAAACAGCCTTCCATCCATTGCTTATTTAAAAGCGCCATTTTGAAAGTAAACAAAACTCTGAGTTAGCAGACGATAAGTTATACTTTAACTATTTAACTGCTGTGAAAATAAAATTCTTTCGTACCATACAATTTTTTTACAGCTAATCAAAATCGTTCAAAAAATGTCCGAACAGCCTCTTTATACTATACAAATTTCTTGTTACTTGTATTTATTATTGCGCTAGACTTAAAAGTAGTGTTTATTTTAAACTGAAATTTTTTAAAAGGGCTGTGGAACCATCAATCAAGCATACAGTTTAGATTGAGAGGTGACGATTGATTCTGCCTTCACATACAGCTGCATCAATCTTGTCCCCGAGGGCTTATGCATTGATCGATACCACCTTTCGTGAAAGAGGGAATTGGGGGTTATTTCCGCCATTGTGAGCCACGGGTACGAAATTGAGTATTAGAGAGAGTACTGTGAAAAAATGTTTTTTTAAAACACCTATTCCCCTGCAGATTTAAACTTTAAAGAACCTTTGGAATAATTTTTTGTAGAGGAAGAATGGGTTTCTTTTTCTGTGTCCTTTTATCAAAACTCCGGATTTTATTAGCATTTTAAAGGTCTAAAAATTTGTTTTTTGAAGAAAAATTCTTTGTTGGAGACCTATTACTGTGTGAATGTACTTTGACTGCGACCAAATTTTTTATTTTCAAGGGCTGTAGGATGTTTAAGGGTGCACGGTAAAGGTTAAGGGTGCACGTCGCGCTGAATCAACACAACGGACTATTGGTGATGCTCTGGGATCAATCCCGAAGGGAAAAATATGAGGATAACACCACGTAATCATGAACCACCGTCAGACGACGAGGTCAACACATGAGCTGGCACCCCACTCTCCAAACTTTCACACCATGCCAACGGGAGGGCATTTAAGTCCACGACAAATTTAATGTGCGCCAATCTCCACATACACGACGGTCTTTGGTTGGATCGAGTTTCGAACTCGTAATCCTCCGGTTGCTAATCGGCTATTCTTACAGGGATATCGCGGCCTTAAGGGGCGGTGGGAAACCTTAAGTCTCACACATTGAGAATACCAATTCCAATATTTATATGTAAAATTTATGGACAAAGTTCTTTATTATTAAAATAATGGTGTATTTATTCATAAAATAACTTGGTATAGAGTAGTACTTAGTTAAATATAAACTTTGAAGATTTTGTTCGCACTTACTCAAACTTACCCTACATATTTTAAACCTCCTGTTGATTGTCTAGAAGAGGTATTCGTCATTAGCAAAACTGACCAGATCTTGATGGGCGAAATACTTTGTCATCAGAAGAAAACTGACCAGATCTTGATGGGCGAAATACTTTGTCATCAGAAGAAAACTGACCAGATCTTGATGGACGAAATACTTTGTCATCAGAAGAAAACTGACCAGATCTTGATGGGCGAAATACTTTGTCATCAGAAGAAAACTGACCAGATCTTGATCTCGTCACCATAAAAGAATCGGCAATATCTTAATGACGATATATCTCATCATTAACAAAACTGACCAGATCTTGATGGATGTGATACCTCGTCGAAACCACTTGGAGTGCTAAGATAGAGATAGGAAACATTTAAATATCACTTGATTAATTGCGTGAAATTGTTGGCTCGTATTCTGGAGACACACTGTGTCTAATTTATATTCTTTCCAAAAGCTTAATGTAGAAGGTGTTTTTTCTGTTCTGTGCAATTCTGTGCAATTTGATTGCACGAACTCAATTAGCAGCGCATGAAAAGCAGAATGTAGACATTGTGATTTGTTGTCCAATACATTTCACCAAGAAAGCACATGGTATATTAAGAGGATATAACAAAATTGGTTAGGTCTTGATGGACGAGATATATCGTCGAAACCCCTTGGAGGGAGGATGTACAGTAGCGGATAAAAAAATCGAAACACCCCTCTTCATTCGAACAATTTTAACAGTAGAGAAAATTCAAAGATGGCGTTTCACAGGAACTAACGTCTTCTATAAATTGAAATACATAAAATTTGCACAAGGAGCCGTATTCATATTAAATTGAGAACCAACTTCATAATTTTCAATATTAACACCCTATTTTGACACACAATTTCGAATCTATGTCAAAATTTAACTTCAGATACCAAATTTCATGTCATTAGGTCTTACCGTTTCGAAGTTATGAGTACAGAAAGATTGCAGCTCTTAATGTTAAATCAGTTTCTTAGGCTTTTATGGATATCTTCCTAAATAATACTCCTATACCGCTGATATTTTGTACCATGTTACTGTTAAACATCCCAAACAAAATCCACTTAATATTTTATTTTAAAAATAGTTTTTAGTATGCAATAATAATTATTATGAAAAAATTATGAATTGTAACCTTACTATATTTTGATGGGAATCTATTCGGAAAGACTTCTAATATGACCATACAAAATTTCAGCTAATTTCAATTGTTAGTTTTTGCGTTACATTAATTTTCCTCATTACGGCGATTTTACAGGGCAACCAAAAGTTAAAAAAACTTTTGACAAACCTCGGATAATAATTATCAGATTGTTTGCACTTACATGATAAATATAATAATGGGATTCTCTAATCGTTTTCACTTACATAATAAATATAATAATGCTCGGATTGTTTGCACGCGCTGATAAATATATATGTTTGAAAAAGTGTTCAAATTTGAAATTCGGGTAACTATAACTACAATTAATCTCGATCTACGAATAGCGATTTTCAATGTGGAGATGATCCCTGAAATTGACAACAACTTTAACATTGAATATCTCCGGATATAAAGATAGTAGAGTCATGAAATTTTATATTTAGACTAAATTAACGATGCCGAATCTGATTAAGGCATCAAAACATGGTGTTTCCATTATAAAATTTATTGTTTGTGTAAAATTTTATATGAAGACGTCCCCTTATGCATATTTTGGTTTTGAATTTGTAGAGGACATTATTCCCTATTGAATGATATCTTTTAATTTGTTCTATGAATAGTGCTCGAAATAATTTGGGTTGTTCGTTTCTTTTCCGTGACAATATGCACTAAATTTTTTAAAATTTTGACTTTAAAAATCCAGTATTTTTACTATAGATCATTGGTTTATGCTTAAAATCCATTCAGTGTGAAAAAATCAAATAAAGTAATTCTTAACTATCTAATTCAGATATAACTAGCCAATTAGCATTGTTTTTAAACCAGTGATATCTCAAATTCTAATTCTTACAGAAGGAAATTCCTGTTAGAAATTATTTCTAATATTATTCTTCGTGTTTTGACTCTCAATCAAGCTACTAGAGGGAATAATTTTTTACATGTTTTTTCACCAAGGCAGCAAGCATAAAAAAAGTCAAGATAGGAATTTTAACATTTAAAAATCAACTAAAAACTCATTTTTAACGAATACCTCTGATTGAGGATCTAAACATCCACTGTTTTATATACATTATAATGCTACAAAAATAATTCTAATGGGGCAATTCATTGTTGAGTCATCACCATTTGAACGAAGCACCATATTGCAAAAACACATTTCTTCATATATTGAGTTTAAAGTTTGGGAAATATATTTACATAGTGACAGTACCTAACGAAAAACCCTCATACCTAGAAAAATATTCCGAATATTTACAAGATCTTGGTTTCGTTTGAAAGTTAAGCTGGAAAATATTTTGAAGCAATAAAAAATCGATGTTATGATCGATTTTCGTGATTTCTAGTGCATATGACCTTAAATGAATAATTTGTGCAAATTTCAAATTAACAAGTTAAACATACGTAAACAGTTTCAATCTTCTGGATTTTCTATAAAAATTACTTTTTGAGCTGTGCCACGTTTTTTTAGAAAAGGAGCTTTCTTCACCAAAAGAGAATTCACTCTCAGTGGCATGAATCCACAAATAACATTTAGAAAATGACACGCACAACCAAATTCTATTCTAAGATCTTCAAACTGTATATCCACCTGAATCTCGCATTCTAATTTCAGCATGCATTATGTATACATGATGCAGCTCACAGCGTGAAACGAACGTGCCATAATGTGCAATTGATGAAATGAAACGCAGCGTTACGCTATCAATTTTGAGCATGAATAGACAGGTCGAAATGCAGCTTTGATGACTAACGCTGTTATGGTTACTCACCGATTCCAGGTCTTGTTAAAGTGATGACGGCGTCTTAACACTCAAATTATTCAGGTCGATAGAATCACCGCGTAATTCGAAATGGCTGTGATGCATTGATGATCGAGAAAGATTAGATGCAAAATTTATTTCCCCCTCCAAGCTTAAAGCCTGCATTAAAGAGTAGAATATTCCTAGAATCTTCTTATTAACCCTAGATTGATAGGGAATAAAGACAGACTTGATTCCCTTGGACATACTTGTTTACCGTTAGATAACTTGTTATTAACCCTAGATTGGTCAGGAAGTAAAGGAAGACTTGATTCCCCTGGAGAGACTTGTTTACCGAGATTGGTAAGGAAGTAAAGGAAGGCTCGATTCCCTTGCAGAGACTTGTTTACCTTTAGATATCTTGTTATTAACTCTAGATTGGTAGATGAGTAAAGAAAGACTTGATTCCCATGGAGAGACTTGCTTACCTTTAGATATCTCGTTATTATTCTAGATTCGTCAGGATGTAAAGGAACACTTGATTCCCCTGGAGAGACTTGTTTACCCAGATTGGTAAGGAAGTAAAGGAAGACTTGATTCCCTTGTTTACCTATAGATATTTCGAAAACATTAATTTTTGAAAACTTTTACTTAAAACACCATGGTAGTTGATAGATAGTTGAATTAACGTAGCACTCTAACAACACAGCAGGCTATTAGCGACTGTCCGGAATCAATCCCGAAGGGAAAGATCGAGGACAACACCTCATAATTTTGAACCACGGTCAGATGGTTAGGTCAATACTTGAGCTGGCACCCAACTGTTCAAACTTCCACCCCATGCGGAAGTTTGAGGTCACGACAGATTTAACGTGCACCAGCCCCACGTACACGACAATCTTTGGTTGGATTGAGGGTTGAACTCGCAACCCTGCGGTTGCGAATACCTACTCTTAGAACCGGGGTACAGCGGCCCACTTCAAACAGTACGTGACGGCTATATTGATAAGACACTTTAAATATACACTTTTAAAATAACGATACGTCTTAATACTCAAAATCTTCAGGTCGATACATCACAGCCATTTCGAATTACACGGTGGTTCAATCGACCTGAAGATTTTGAGTATTCTTCGTAAATCTTCATGTCGATTGAACCACCGTGTAATTCGAAATGGCTGTGATGTATTGATGGTCTAGAAAGATTGATGCAAAATTTATTTCACTCTTCAAAGCTTAAAGGCTGTTTTAAAGAGTAGAATTTTCTTAGAATCGTGTTATTAACCCTAGATTGGTAGGAGAGTGAAGGTCTTGATCCCTTAGAGAGACTTGTTTACCAATAAGGTATCTTGAAATCGGTAACATTTGAAAACATTTTACTTGAAACAGTACTTGGCGGCCATATTGAGAAAACGTAAACACACTGTTTTTTTTTTTTTTAAGTTATAACACTCAAAATCGATCGATCGAACTTTGGACCAACACTGTTCCTACCACCTCTTTAAGTGCGTGCATGAAGATTTGAAATCCTCTATAGATTTGAGTACGTCGGAGGTAATGACGAATTTTTGGTCATGAGAACTTGATTACAACTTAAACTAAATCATCACTAGTAATATACTAGTTATATTACTAGTAACATACTAGTTATATTACTAGTAACGTACTAGTTATATTACTAGTAATATACTAGTTATATTACTAGTAAAAAACCGGTTATATTATTAGAAATGTAACTAGATATACTGAACAAATGTCACTCATTAGTCATTAATTTTTGGTCATTAGTTATTCAATTATAAGTCAAATTAAACTTTGCCCAACACTGTGCTTTACCTTACTTTAAAGTTTATACAAGAAGTTTAGAAACACCTAATAAATTTGAATTAACCCTAGATTGGTAATTAATTAGTGGGGGGTAATTAATTTTTAGTTATCAGAACTTGATTATAACTTAAACTAAATCAATCACTAGTTATATATCTAGTTATATTACTAGTAATATACTAGCTATATTACTAGTAATATAATGTAACCAGATATACTGATTGAACGTCATTGATTATTAATTTTTTGTCATTAGTTTTCAATCATAAGTGAAATAAAACTTTTTCAAACAGTGTTCCTTAATCCTCCCTTTTAAGTTTGTGCATAAAGTTTTAAAACACCCTTTAGAATTGAGTACGGGTATGTAGGACTAATCATGTGGGAAATCATGTAAACCTTCGCCATACGAAAATACCTAACCTGCGTTTTTAGTCTCGTTTCATGAGACACCATCTAAAGATTCCTATTTCGAGATATCTTTGAAGACGTTTTTGCGCAATTTCCCTTCTATGATCCCAATTATCATTCGAAGTGACTTTTCCATTGTATTGATTTTCACAGCATCGCTGAATTTTATCGCTCAAGTCTTTTAAATTTTTTTCATATCTGGAAGGCCAATCCAAGAGAGGCACATTACTGTACAAACTACTCTCATTACTACCGAGTTCACCGTATTAAATGTGACACTAAGATGAGAATTGCGAAATCAAAGCAAATCATTTTGGAAATGTGTAGGTATATTTGAAATGAGCTCGAACTATAGAACTTATTTTATTCAATTTTATTTTTTGATGTGTATTTGTTAAATTATTCATGTTTCTTTTATCCTACTCCCGTCTCTAGCCTTTCAGCCATCAGTCAACGAGCAGGCCAATAGAGGTTTGAAGTGATTAACCCTCCTGGTGGTTGTCTCTACGAGACATCTCGTCATAAGCAACTGACCAGATCTTGATAGACGAGATATCTCGTTATTCGTAAAAAAACAGACAAGATATTGATCTCGTCATCATGAAAATCGGTAATATCTTGATGACGAGGTATCTTGTCATCAAGATATTAGGAAAATTGGCAAAATTAGTAAAATTGGTCAGATCTTGATGGACTAGATATCTGGTCTAAACTACTTGGAGGATTAAATATGGTTCAACCCTCCTGGTGGGGGGTTTATCTTGGCATCAAAAACTGCCCTGTAGTGGTCAGTCCTTGGTGTAAAACCTATTCCACACTGTCACCAGTTCTGGGCAAGTGACAACTTGTTTTTCCTACTTGGAACTTCATTCCTCTTGCAGTAATGAGGCAGTTTTGTCTCGACGAGGTATCTTGTCATTAGCAAAACCGATCAGATCTTGATGGACGAGGTATCTAATAAAAAAAAAACCTGACCAGATTTTGATCTCATCATAAAAAACGGCATTGTCTTGACGACGATATATATCGTCATCAAGGTATTGGCAAAATTAGTTAAATTGGTCAGATCTTGATGGACGAAATATCTCGTCTAAACCACTTGGAGGGTTAAATATTGATAACCCCTTCTGGTGATTTATCTTTACATCAAAACCTTCTCTGTAGTGGCCAACCTCTGATACAAAAACCTGTTCTATACTCTTACCAGTTCTGGGCAAGGGACAATTTGTTTTCCTACTTAGATCTTCATTCCCCTTGAAGCAATAGGGCAGTTTTGTCTCTACGAAGTATCTTGTCACTAGCGAAACTGATTAGATGTTGATGGACTAGATATCTCTTCATTAGCAAAATCGACCGGATCTTGGACGAGATGTCTCGTCAAACCACTTGGAGGGTTAAAAACACATTCTTCAGTATTTTCAATTGTACTGTCTGGAATTTTAGAGGAATCCTTGGGGTGGCCTCTAATCCTCTAATCCAGTTCGGGAAAGATAGCTAATTTTGCTACTCGAATGCGATGTATGTGTTTTTGTAGGTAGTTGTATTAGGTAAGAAGTAGAAAGAAAGGGATCTTACAAATTTGGGAAGACATTATTCGTGTGCATTTCTTAGCCTTTGAAAAACTTGTGCTAAATGAAAGGAGAAATATGAATTTTTAAATATGCTATTTCTATTATCTATTTCTCATTTCCTTAGAATAGAATCCTTGGATGATCCTGGGCCATGATAGCTCAGTTGATAAAGACACGAATTAGCAACAGGAAGATTGCGAGTTCGATACTCGATCCAACTAAAGACCGTCGTGTTCATAAGGGCTGGTCCACGTTAAATCTATCGTGGTCTCAAATATCCTCACGTTGGCGTGGTGAGAAAATTTGGAGAGTGAGGTGCTAACTCAGAAGTTGACCTCGTCATCTGACCTTGTTTCAAAATTACGAGGTGTTGTCCTTGTACCTTCCTCTCCCGATTGATTCCAGACCTCTCAAATGGCCCGGTGTCTTGCTCCAGTGCGACGTACTTCAACTACTTTCCTTAGAATAGAATCCTGTTTGGGATAATTTTATTTCTTAGAATAGAATCCTGTTTGGGATAATTTTATTTCTTAGAATAGAATCCTTTGGAATTACTCTTTTTCTCCTTTCCTTAGAACAGAATCCTTTGGAATAATTTCATTTCTCATTTTGTTTTAGAATTGAATCCTTTGGAAATATTCTATTGGTCAAGAAGGTCAACACTGGTTAGGATCCATGCAGAAAAGACTGCAGGTTGCAAGTTGAAATGCTGCGTGTGAACCCCTCAGGGAGTTAATAAATTTATCCTGTAAATGACGATGTGAGACAGCCTGAACACATGTCAGAAACGTTTATTGAACAGCTATCTACATTAGTTTGCATCAACCGATAAACTTAAAACGCAGTTTTTTAGTTTCTCTACTTACGCGCGAGTATTCCCCTTTAACGCGTATAGGTTTTATCATTTTAAAATTCTCGGTCAGCTTCTCTCAAAGAATGAAAATTTCTGTGGAACAGAGTTCTCTGCAACACAACGTAACCAGGAATAAATACACTCTCTGGACAATAAAAGTGGGATATTTTTAATGCTGATAAATGACACTGATAAAAGGCCTTAACAATGACAGTGATGACATCAACGCACAATAAATTGCGTTTTTATTACTCAAGCTGATAAAAGTTGTAACTATTGCAATATTTTAACGTAATCAATCATTTACCACTCACTCTTAGTCTACGGGTGACACTCTGACAACAGATGATGTCGTTCCAGGTTATTTAATAAATAAGAAGGAAATTCGTAGTATAGAGGGAAGTAAAATGGTATATGTATTGGTCAGTTTATCGATATGAACTAGTAAACCTGGGAAATGGATGCCAAGTATACCATGTGCAATTTATAAACAATAAAAGGTTTGATACATATAAACCAGTAATTCCCAAACAAGAACCCCTTGAAAATTAAAATTTTTTGCGGAGCCCTTGAGATTGCTAACCCTTCAAGTGGTTTTGACGAGATATCTCGTCCATCAAGATCTGACTAATTTTGCTTATGACGAGATACCTCGTCCATCAAGATCTGACCAATTTTGAAACTACGAGAAATCTCGTCCATCAAGATCTGGTCAGTTTTGCCAATGACGAAAACCCTCTTCGAGACATCCACAGGAGGGTTAAATTAAATTTGGCATATGTAGACCTAAATAAGACAATAGTGATCTCAATTTTCACCTTAACTCTCCAAATGGTTTCGACAAGATATCTTGCCCGTCAAGATCTGACCAATTTTGCTAATGAGAGACGAGATATCGCGTCATCAAGACATTGTCTATTTTTGACGATAACGAGATCAGGATCTGGTCAGTTTTCTTCTAATGACGAGATATCTCGTTCATCAGATTTGATCAGTTTTGCTAATGACGAGACACATCTTCGAGAAAACCACCAGGAAGGGTAAATTACATAAGGCATAGGTATACGTGCTACTAATTTTCACCTTAATATAGAGAGTAAAATATGTAGATCTATGTTAAATGAATTATAAAACATTAACATTTCACATCAAGGTTAACGATATCACGATCATTAGTCACTGGAAAATGCTCCCTTAACTCCAAATCCAGTCTAGAGTCCCATTTCTAAAGTATGTAACATTTATTTTTAATATTAATTTTTAGAACATAAATACGTTTTTTAGAACGCGATAGAATCGGAGAGAAAATAACGGAAAATTGTATTTTTTTGAAAGTTCTTTAGTTCTGTGCCAGTGAAGTATTAAATGTTTTCCTAGGACACTTTGAAATCTTGTAGGTGACCCCAGGTGATCCGCCAACACCACTTTGGTAACCACTGATATAAACGTTTGAATATAGTGATACATGTAAATGTAGAAGTTAGTGATACATATACGTAGAAGTTAGTGATACTTTTAAATTTCGAAGTTAGTGATACATATAAATGCAGAAGTTAGTGATACATACAAACGTTAGAAGTTAGTGATACTTTTAAATTTCGAAGTTAGTGATACATATAAATGCAGAAGTTAGTGATACATACAAACGTTAGAAGTTAGTGATACATATAAACTTTAGAAGTTAATGATATATATATATATATTTTCGGATTGTTTTTTAGCCCTCTGCAGACCCAGGACAAATCGAACGGAGTTAATATATAGCATGTGTCCCGCAGAAATCTACAGGATGAATGTATCAAATTCAGTGTGAATTGGTCTGACATTGATCGTATAAATACGCAATGTTATTTCTATGAGGATTTCGAATTGTCTTTAGCCCCCAGTACCATATCGACGATAAAAGAGACCACTTTCTATAAAAATAATCTTATATTATCATAAAAATTTACATTCCAATAATAAAGCTACAGTTTAAGAATTTACAGACGAGATACATAAACGATATGATACTGAGCGATTTTCAGCTCACCCGCACCCATCTGTGATTGCACCATACTATAAGATTCTAAAAAACTCCAAGGTCATCTTGAGAGGAGACTCCTGTAGATGTTCTGACGTCATCTGCACAGTCAGACAGGGAGAGAGCGCCCCCTAGCAAGTGCTCTGTACAGGATGACGGGACGTTACACCCCTCTGCATACCCAAGACAAATAGAACGGGGGTTAATATGTGGCCTATGTCACCCACAGGGTTCCAAAGAATAAGTGTACCAAATTTGGTGTAGATTGGTCAAACAGTGTAGATTTGTATAGAGAACAGACAGACAGATGCCAACTCTGCTTTATATATAGATATAGGCTAGGGCTGTACATCATACGACAAAAATATTTTGATGCACTTTATTTAAAAAAAATAAAATACACATTTTACAAGAGAAAAAAGTCATTGTCATGTAAACGACATTTAAAAAATTCCCTTTTGTTGGGAAAAGTGTTTCAATATTTAAAAATCCCAACTACTTCTGAAAATTTTAATATTTTTCAAAATTCAAAAATGTTATTAAAATATTTTCCCATTACAATTTCCATCCTTCAAACTTTTCGTTTCCTTCAAATATTCCTCATATTTTATGCATGGATTTGCGAATATTGTTTTTAATAGTTTTTCTCTTCAGATACTTTGAATAACAGTGACAAAACTATCATAATTTGTTTCCATCAATTTTTTAAAAGTAATTATTATTTCAAATCTTATCCCTTATAAGTTTTCAATGTATTATAAAAACAGAGCAAGTTTCAAACCTCTGTACTAATTAGAAAAGAACTTAGATATTTAAAATCGATGATATTCATAAAAAATTTGAGAAGAAACACTTTGAAGCTCAAAAGTAGGTTTCTCTCATTCCTAACATTCAACAGAAAAACTTCGCTAAGTGATGCACTAAAGCTATAAAATCTTGCACATGTAATTTGAAAGGCTACATAGGTAAAACAAAAGAAACTGATATTTTGGTCATTTCAGGGTTCTATGTCCCTATAAAATGTAAACAAAAATGTATGATTAATATGATGAATAAATTTAATATAACTTAAATGCAGGATGGTTCAAAAGTTACTAGACCTTTTTAAAATATAACTTTTGCTATTAATTTTTTCACATTTTGTTTCAGATTATTTATATGTAATTTTAGAAAATAGTTATGGAGAAATTCACGACAGAGCAACGGGCAAAAGTAATCCAATTTTATCTACAAAATCAATGGTCAATTGTACTAACCCAAAGAGCTTACATTCGTCATTCGGCAGTTGAGAACACGCCAGAGTTATGGTGGCAGCAAGTTGTAGCTACTCCCCATACGACGATGGAGCTCGTAAGGCAAATTTTTGGACGGCGGATAATTTCGCGAAACTCTGAATTCAATTGGCCTCCACGCTCACCTGACCTTACCTTACGGCTCCATACATTTTCTTGTGGGGATATTTAAAAGAAAGAGTATATACCATAGCAAACCTCGGACCATCCAGCAATTGAAGGCCAACATATGTGAAGAAATTGAAGGAATAAACCAAGAAACATGATGAGAGGTGATGGATTACACTTTAGAAAGAGCCCACCTCTGTCAAGAACAAAATGGTGGCCATTTGAAGGACCTAATCTGCGAAACTAATTAAAAATAATTTCCAAGAAGTATATTTATTGTTTATAAAGAATAAATGTGAATTTTTAATACATAAAAGAGTTATTATACTTTTAAATGGTCTAGGGACTTTTGGGCTACCCTGTATATGTCCTCATGAAAACTTAATATTTTATGCTTGTAGTTATAAATAACAAAGAGCTACTATATACAAATGGAATAAAAAATTACGTAAAAATGTAATGTACAGAGTCGTCATAAAATAACTTCCACTTTTTGGAGGCAACTGTATCTAAATCGAATAAACGGAATGGAACCGAATTCGATATTCAAACTCGCGACCCTCCGTTTGCTAGTCTTCCAACCGAGCTACGCGACCCTTCACTCTTTCGAGGCATCTGTAACCAAATCGAACAAACGGAATGGAACCAAATTTGGTATTGGGACTTTTGAAAACATAGGGAGACATCTCGGGAAAAAATGTTTAGTACCAAAGGTCGCTGATAGCTGAAATTTGGCGCTGTTGGAGTCAAAAGCAGGCGAACGTTTACGATAAACGCAGATAAAATGGATTATGCAAAGTTTCGACTGCTTTAGCAACAGTCATGCCACTAATTCCAGCTGGATATGTGGAATGTTGCAATTAAAACTGGCAGTACATATACAAATTAATATAGAAATCCTAACTCACAGGAAACAGTATTTTATTCACCAGTATGAGGTCCACCTTAACCACGTAGACCAATATCAATGTGCTGACTTTACTTGCGTAAAGCAAATTGCATTCGGTGTGCTGTATACTCTACAGCTGAACGTAATGAGTAGAGTTGGAAGCTCATAACAGCCCGTGTTATGTTCTGTTTCAAGGAATTTAAGTTTGGAACGCGCAACCATCATGCCTTACCTGCGTTTAATGAAAATTCGAGACTGTTTTCGTCTCCAACAGCGCCAAATTTCCCAAAGACACAGTGTTTTACAGGACTTGAGTATTGAGGTACTTATTTCAGATATGTAACATTAGATCAGTAATATATCGTTATCACCACGCCAAAGGCACCGATCTGCATTTTGACGATTTTCACCCAAGTGCATTTTTCAAGTCACTATTTCATGCTTTATACTACGACAAAGTCAAGAATCATCTTGATTCCTATTGGATATGACGATTTTCATGAGAAAACAACCCGAGTCGCAACTCGATTTTTCCCGAAGCATCAAAACTTTGGGCGAGTTTTTGTAGAAACGACAATTTTGCAGATTGGTACCATTCGCGGGGTGGTAGCGATATGTAACTGCTCTATTAGTAAATCGTATGATGCACAGCACATTATTTATCAGATTCCCATATGCTCACAGTAGAATAAAACTTACTCAAAAGCATTATAGCTTAGATAGCAACTTATTTGGTGAATCTGACACCTTTTGACAATCCAAAACCTTTCTTGCTAAGGTAATTAATTATTTTTTGAGGAATTTCGAACATGAATTACCTGCATTTATTGCCAATATCCGACTGTTTTCGATCCCAACAGCGCTAAATTCCCCTATTGGCGATCTTTGGTACCAAACATTTTTTCGCGAAATGTCATCTCCATGTCTTCAAAAGCCTTCATACCACATTTGGCTCCATTCCGTTTATTCGATTTAGTTACAGATGCCTCCAAAGAGTGAAAGTTGTTTTATGGCCACCTTGTATTAAGATTCTGCTTTACTTACAAGTGATCTCAAATTGGCGTTGTGTGGAGGTTTAGAGAGTGGTGTGCCAGCTGAGGTGTGTCCTCGTCATCTGACCGTGGTTCAAAATTACGAGGCGTTGTGCTTGGATCTTTCCCTTAGGGATTGATCCCGGATCGTCGCCTTGGGCTTTTTAAACCTCATCTAATTTTTTCCATCTTTTAAATTTACGCTCAAAATTTTATACATATGTAAATTAAATTCTTCAGTCTCATTAGTTATGCTGCAGTCGATGATCGAGTTCTATCATTTGACTATGGTTTGAAAATTTTATTTTTATCTATACATTTAGATGTTTTAAATCTACCTTTTATCTTTGTCCTAGACTATTAATTTTTAAATATTTTATACTTTTATTGAGTCATATTCAGCTTTCTGTTTGGCGCAGCTCGTCTGCTTTTGGACCTTGCGCCCAAAACCCCAACGTCCAATCCAATCCCGGACCGTCGCCGATAGCCCGTTGCCTTGCTCCAGTGAGAAGTTAATTAACTTCCCTACTTAGAAGTGAAAAACATTTAATTCATTTATTCATTCGCTTATTTTAAGACGCGCTTCATAACTTCCGTATATATAGTTATGAATTTACTTTTTCTTCATTTAAATGTGATAAATAGACTGGCAAGCAACTGCTTACCTCGGAATTCATAATTTTTTTATTATGTCCTTTGGCGGAGATCATATTTTAATCTTAAGCTAACAGTCGATAAAATAAAATAATAACCCAAATTAAGGATGAAATATTCAAAAATAAAGCGTATTGTGGCTATTAATTTTCCTGTTTTTCCCTCAAACTGAATTATTCACGACACTAATCCTATTGCGGCCAGTCTAAGTTTAGAACAGAAAAAACCCGAGCTTTTTTTATGGAAATATAACTGAATCGCAGAACGTCTAAATTTAGAATAACGAGATCGAATGGAAACGTATTGGTGTTTAATTCGTTTTTTCCGAGCAGACATTTCTTGACTGCAAGTACGGAAAATTAACTCAAAAAGAAATGCATTAATTAATTATATAGTTTATTTAAAAGTGAAACAATTGATTCGTTTGCTTTTCATTAAAATATTTATGGATCATTTTGCATATAGTTATGAATTATAGTTACTTTTTTGTTCTAATGTAAAGTTCCACCACTGAAATACTTATTCATACGCTTTCTTTATAATTTTACCATTCGGTTCGAACACTAAATTATTCACCAACATAATACTATTTCTTATTGCAGCAGCCTAGGTTTAGAGTAGAAGATATTCACATTTTTTAAAGAGAACTCTAATGCGAATTGACTGCAAGGACGCTTACCTTTATCTTTATAACCACATAGGTTGGTTGGTTAATTGAGTTTTATGGCGCAAGTGCCATATTTGACAATGCTGTTGCCAAATACAAGATCGACAACGCCAAGTAATAGACATACACACACAAGGAAAGTTTTACTGATACAGAAAACAGAAATACACCCAGGAAGGAATGAAACCTAACAGTACTACGAAAGAAATTCTAAATTTAGAACACCCTAGAATGAATGAAAACTTATCTTCCTTTAATAAAAATCATCTGACCGTGGCTCAAAATCATGTGGTGTTGTCCTCGGATCTTTCCCTTCGGGATTAATTTCGGACCCTATAGTCAATAGCCCGTTGTGTTGTTCTAGTGCGCCGTTAATAAAAATACCGACCTACCTTTAATAATAATATAATCTCATTCATACGAGTGAAAATTTCCTGACGGAGAGTACGGAAAATTATTTAAAAAAAGAAATGGCATTAAGAATATAATTTATTTTCACAATTGAAGAAATTCATCAATTGATTTACTTTGAAAAGCATCAAATATCCACGAAAGCTTTTTCTAATAATTGTTCATATAGTTATGAATTTTAGTTATTTTTCTTCGTTCAAATATTAACATTCCAGGTAACATAACAGAGAAAATATATATACAAAAAAAGAAATACAGTATGAGTATAACTTATTTTCACAATTGAAGAAATTCATCAATTGATTTACTTTGAAAAAGCATCAAATATCCGAGAAAGCTTTTTCTAATAATTGTTCATATAGTTATGAATTTTAGTTACTTTTCTTCGTTCAAATATAACGTCCCATCCCTGAAATACTCATTCATAAACTTCCCTTATAAAAGGATACAGAAAGCCATTGCATGTCTTCTATTGATAAGAGATTTTCATTCCTTATATTTCAGAGATCTTGGTTCCGTTAATTTGATACCACAGAAAGTTCGTCAATTCTTTCTAAACGTCTTCAATATATCCTTTGAAGACCGTATCCTTTGATCTGAAGCTACAATCGAGGATATACAAAATTCAGCTTTCTCAAATTAAGTATGAAAGAAGTAAAAATAAATATAATTTAGGACCTTAATTTTCCCATTCTCTCTTCAAACTATATTATTCAAGAGACTTATCCTATTTCCCTATTGAGACAGTCTAAGTTTAGAGCAGAAGAAACACGCTTTTTTCTATTGAAATCTAATACAAATAGAATCGTAAGATACTTAACATCTCTTATATTACTGCAAAGGAAATTCAAAATTTGGAATACTTTGAATGAATAAAAATTTATTGCTTCATAAATTTATTTTTCCGGACGAAAATATCTTGAAGGCAAGTCCTGAAAATAATTAACTCAAAAGAAGCATGTATTAAGTGTATGATTTTTCGTGAAGCATTTAATTCATTTATTTACTTTCAAAAAGGATAAAGTATTAACGAACCCTTTTTCGAATAACTTTTCATATAGTTATGAATTAAAATTACTTTTCTTTATTCTAATATATAGACCAAAAATATCTTGGAGACAAGTTCGGAAAATTATTAACTGAAAAAAGGAATGCATTAAGTGTATGACTTTTTTGTGAAGTATTTAATTCATTTATTTACTTTCAAAACGGATCAAATATTCATGAACCGTTTTTCTAATAACTTATCTCATATAGTTATTAATTAAAGATACTTTCATTCATTCTAATATAGCATTCCATCTCTGAAACCCTCATTCATATATTTTCATCATAATTTTCCCATTCTAATCGCATAGCAAAATATTCATAAAAATAATCATATTCCCTGTTGCTGCCAGTCTACGTTTAGAGCAAAAGAAACCCACTTTTGTTTCTATTGAAACCTAATACGAATAGAATCGGAAGATACTTAATATCTCTTACAGCTAAGGAAAATTAAAATTTATCCTGGGATAAATTTATTTATACCACGCAAAACTATACATTAAAGGCAAGTTTGGAAAATTAACTCAAAAAAGACTGAAATATAGTCCGACTTATTTATAAAAGAAGCATATAATTCATTCATTTATTTATTTAAAAAAAGATCGACTATTCATGAATAATTATTTAATAACTTTTCATATACTTATGAATTAAAGTTATCTTTTATCCATTTAAATATAAGGTTTCATCCCTGAAGCATTCATTCACTTGTAATTTTCCTATTCTATCCGCATAATGAAACATTCACCAAAATAATCCCTTTATCCTATTGCGTCAGTCTAAGTTTAGAGCAGAAGAAACCTGATTTTTCTATGCAAATCTAATGATAATTGAATCTTTTGCTGGCATCATCACAATGGAAATAATAAATTTAAAATTTCTAGTTTGAATGAAAATTATATTACTGGCATTGTAATCTGCATTGAAAATTATATCACTCATTGTAATCTTTCTTCCAAGCGAAAATATCTTAAGTATAAGAAATAAAGTACAGAACATTATTGACTCCAAAAGAAAGAATGTAAAAGGTAAGTAGTCGAATTTACGTCGCACTGGAGGAACACATTGCGCTATTATGTATTAATTAAATGGTTTATTTACAAGTGGAGCATTTAATAATTAATTAGTTTACTTTTAAAAAGGACATTCATGAATTATCTCTCTAATAACTTTTTTTATATAGTTATGAATTAGAATTACCTTTCGTCGCTTCTAATATAACGATCCATACCTAAAATACTCATTCATATATTTCACTTGTAAAAAGAAGGCAGGACTATTATAAAGCAAGCAACTGCTTGCTTGGAATTGATAAATTTTTTATCCTTTATTCTTTGGATTACTTAATACCGTTAATTGAATACCTTAAAAAGGTCAATAGTCAGTAAACATCTTCAATATGTCCTTAGAAGACCAATTCTTTTGATCTTAAACCAACAGTCAAAGAAATAAAATCCAGCTTACCCAAATTAAGCATGAAATACGCAAAAATGAAAGCGAATTGAGGATCTTAATTTGTCCGTTCCCTCCGCGGACTAAATTATTCAAGAGACTAATCCTATTTCCCTATCGCGGCCAAAAGTCTAAGTTTAGAGCAGAAAAAACCCGCTCTTTTTCCCATAGAAATCTAATGCGGATTGAATTGTAGGATACCGTAACCTTTCTGTTGTATTACACGAAGGAAATCCTAAATTTAGAATAGCCAGAATGAATGAAAATCTATCGTGGTATAAATTCCTTTCTGCTGGAAGTCAAGCTCGGCTCGCACTCTAGTGAATTGATTGAAATGATTATTCAGGTTATTTTGAATAAAATATTCATTTTTCTTGTAATATAAGTGAGTGAGTAGAGTGGAAATGCAAGCACATTTTTCTCGAATGCGAGTGTTTTACGAACGCTGTGGTGGGTTTGAAGTTTATATCTTATAATATGTATATAATTTTGAAGTTTTAACCCTCTGAGGGGTTCATATGCCTAATTCCTCTTGGAAATCTGCAGTCTTCCGTGTACGACTAACCAGATTTGATCTTCGTGACCAATATAATTTTTACAAAGGGTTATATTCTAAGGAAAGGACCAACGAAATCTTTCCAAAGGATTTACTTCCAAGGAACCTAGGAGTAGAATAATTCCAAGGGATGCTAATCTAAGGAAAGGACCGATAGAATCTTCCTAAAGGATCCTATTATAAGGAAATAAGAGCAATGTAATCCTAACAAAGGATTCTATTATAAAGAAGGATAATAGCCCATTGAGTTGAGCCAGTGCGACGTTAATTAAATACCTACCTACCTACCTGAAAAGAAAGAACCGGTAGGTAGGTACGTATTTAATCAACGTCACACTGGAGCAACACAATGGGCTATTGGCGACGGTCCGGGATCAACCCCGAGGGGCAAGATTCGATGACGACACCTCGTAATTTTTAATCACGATCAGATGAAGTCAATACCCAAGCTGGCATCCCACTCTTCAAACTTCCACACAACAACCAATGTGAGGATATTTGGAGCCATTACAGATTTATCGTGCGCCAGTCCCCACGTACACGACGGTCTTTGGTTGGATCGAGTTCCGAATTCGCAACCCTCTTATTGCTAATCCGCTGTTCTTCCAACCGGGCTTACGAGGCCCCGAAAGGATCAACGAAATCTTTAAAAAGATTCACTTCCAAGGAAAGGAGCAGTAAAACATTTCCAAAGGATTCTAATCTACGGCAAGTACCAATAGAATCTTTTCAAAAGTTTCTGTTATAAGGAAATAAGCACACACAATCTTTCCAAAGGATTCTATTTTACAGAAAAGACCAATTGAATCGTTCCAAGGGATTCTATTCTTAGGAAATAAGCAATAGAATCATTCCAAAGGATTTGATTCTATAGAATATTTCCAAGTGATTTTATTTTAAGGAAATGATCAATCGAACCTTTCCAAAGGACTCTATTCTACAGATTGTTCCAAAGGATTCGGTTTCCAAGAAAAGAACCAATGAATCATTTCAAAGATTCCATTCTAATGAAAGTAACAATGAAATCGTTCCAAAGAAAGATTCCATTCTAATGAAAGTACCAATAGAATCTTTTTAAAGGTTGAAGTAATCTATGGATTCTTCAGAAAGATGTGGTTATAATTAGTTAGCCCTTCAATTGGTTTCGACGTGATATCGTTATCAAGATATTGACGATTTTTTTATCATGACGAGATCAAGATCCGGTCAGTTTCTTTTTCTAATGACGAGATCAAGATCAGGTCAGTTTCTTTTTCTAATGACGAGATCAAGATCCGGTCAGTTTCTTTTTCTAATGACGAGATCAAGATCCTGTCAGTTTCTTTTTCTAATGACGAGATCAAGATCCGGTCAGTTTCCTTTTCTAATGACGAGATCAAGGTCAGGTCAGTTTCCTTTTCTAATGACGAGATATCTCGTACATCAAGTTCTAGTCAGTTTTGCCAATGATGAGATACCTTGCCTAGACAATCACCAGGAGGGTTAAGTGTGTTGTGGGGTTAAAGCAGCACTACACTACGCGGAAATCACATCACAGGGTTAATGATTCGCGTACAACTTGCCCCATAGATTCTTAACTTCCTTTCTAAATCAAAACAACTATAGGAAATGAGTCATCCCAAGATCTTTTGGTAACATGTTTGTACACCTGCATCGCTAACATACTTAATAGGAGACAGATCGGAGATCACGCTGACCAAGGAAAGGTTAAAACACCACAAATGCAGTCCTATGGTGGGGGGAAGTTCTTGCCTGGCCTTCTATGCACGTAGTGTGATATTTCTACAAATCGATATGATAAAATGATTATAACTTTAAAAGAATATTGATTTGATAACTATTTTATCAATGAAACTACTTACAGTATCATGAAAAGTTCTATCAATAAGGGGAAAATGGAAATAACTAAAATAAATCCTAACCAGATGCTAAACGTTTATCATGCTGATTTAAAGTCACCTTACAGCAGTTCTCTAACATTAAATACCAATTCCAAGCTGTGTCATAAGGCTTTCAAAAGTTCCCTTTTCAAATTGAATCTCTCCAGTTCAAATTTCCTTTTTGTAACACGGTACTTGTCTTTTTTGTTATTTAATTTGAGTGGTCTTGTAGCTTTTGGGAATTAAATAAGTTTTCACGTTAAACTAACAAGATAAACGGAAGAAAAGATTTGGAGACGGAACACAATTGTGCATTAAGATATAACGTCATTTTCCCATTGACAAAGTGCATAGTATTATGTGTTTATTGTGAAAAAGTACCATTTATTGAAATTACATCTTCCACTTACTGTTATAACTTTGGGAATTTCAATCTTAGAAAACGTTTCCTAAAAATTTGTTATTTCTTATTCTCAAGGAGACTGATATTTATCACTTAAAGGAAGTTTAATACAATATTGTGAACACTTCATGTGTATTAACTCTTTAGTTGTTTTACATTTACTCAGACTAACATATTATTTTATTTCCATAAATATCTTATTTGAAATTCTAACTACTTTTTGCAATTTAATTCTCCAAGTGGTTTCAATGAGATATCTCGTCCATCAAGAACTGACCAAATTTCCTAATGACGAGATACTTCTATCTCGTATTGCCAATTTTTTTATGATGACGTGATCAAGATCTGGTCAGTTTTCTTTAAATGACGAGTTATCTCGTCCATCAAGATTGGACAGTTTTCTTCAAATGACGACTTATCTCGTTCATCGAGATTGGTCAGTTTTCTTCAAATGACGAGTTATCTCGTCCATCGAGATTGGTCAGTTTTCTTCAAATGACGAGTTATCTCGTCCATCGAGATTGGTCAATTTTCTTCAAATAACGACTTATCTAGTCCATCGAGATTGGTCAGTTTTCTTCAAATGACGAATTATCTCGTCCTTCGAGATTGGACAGATTTCTTCAAATGACGAGTTATCTAGTTCTTAAAGATCTGATAGTTTTGATTTGAATGACGAGATACCGTCGAGATAAACCCCAGGAGGGTTAAAATACACCACGCAAAAAATGAAAACATCCCGAAGACAATATTTGATGGGATTGAAACTTAGTATGTGTGATAAACATATAGAGATAAAGAAGCTATTGCCATATAAAATCGAAACAACTCTATTATTGTAGAATCACATCAGAAAGGTCATAAATTACTTAGTTGTAAGGCCCGCTCTATCGGCGATACATGACGATATGCGGCGTTGCATGGCGTCAAATGGAGTCCTTGTGCTATCCTGTGGCAAATTAGGACTTTCCTAATTAGGCAAATTAGGATAAGCTTTATGCAGCTGCTGCTCCAGATACTTTACATTCTGGTCTGTAAACAATAACCCTTCTCCACGTTTTATTGAGATCTAATTAAAAATAGAATTTTTAGTTTTATAAATGCACTAACCATAAACATTCTGATCCGAAGCAAGATTGAATAACTTGATTAAAAATGAATATTTTATCAGAAGAAACTGACGCTAGAATGCAGAAAAAATGAGGATAAAGAAAAAAAAGCAAAATTTTGTTCATTCATTCGCACATCAAGTATTTTGAGGAACGAAATTTAGTGGCTTAAAGTCTTATGTCAGATACATTACATATTTCGCTTCTGAATATGCTATCTATGGTGTCATTGGAAATATTATTGTTATCTTTGAATTTGTCTAAAGAATTACACGCAGACACTAAAGAGGACAAAAAATTATATTCAGAATAATTCGTATTTTATTTGATAAAAACTGCACAAAGTAATATCTGCAAACTGAAAGGAAGTATTTTCTGTTACTGTCAAAAAATATTTGACTCAAGAAGTCTTTGGAGTTCAACGACCTAAATGAGAATATATATTCCTGTTTTATTAAAATGTATTCCTAAATCTGTCTTAGTAATAGAACTGCAATCCAAGAATAATATTTAGGCTATTTTTCATTTTTACTTAAGGTATACAATAGAAATCACAAAAATTGACCAGAATTTAAATACTTTTTTGTTAATTCAAAATATTTTCGACTCCTTTGATTTTAAACGATACCAAGTCCTTGTAAATATTCAAAATAGTTTTCTAGTTACAAGCATTTTCGTTAGGTACTGTCACCATGTAGACATGTTTCCAAAACTTAAAACTCGATTTCTGAAGAACTGTGTTTTTGCAATTGGATGCTTTATTCAAACAGTGATAACTCAACAATGAATTGATCTAATGTAACTATTTTTGTATCATTATAATGTATATAATACAGTGGATGTTTTGACTCTCAACCAAAGTTATTGGTTAAGAAATTAATTTTTAATTGATTTTCAAATGTCAAAATTCCTGAAAAAATCTTGATTTTTAGACTTCCTTGGTGAAGCAAATTATAAAACATAACCTTTTCTTCCTAGCAACTTGATGGAGGGTCAAAACATGAAGAATAATATGAGGAATAATTTCCAATAAGAATTGTCTTTCTGAACAAATTAGAATTTGAGATATCACTGTTCAAAAAACATGCTAATTACATAATTATACCTAACTTTGATAATTAATGATTAGATTAATCTGAATTTTTCACACTGAAGTGAGTTTAGGCACAAGCCAATGACCTATTGAAAAAATTGTATTTTAAAGTCAAAATTTAAAAAATTTCTAGTGTATACGTACACCTTAAGATCTAATAAATTATTGTTGTCATTGCATTTATTTCAAGGCATCAATGCATTCCTTGCCAAACACGAATATATTCGTGGTTGTTAGGGTGATCAAGTTCGTCATTACATGCATACTCGGATTGGTGGGATGTTAAGATTTACCACAACGAGTCTACTCGGTATATTAGAATGAAAAACGGCAATCGGGTTAATGTCGTTTAATTTGGTCTGGCAGCGAATGATGAAACGTAAAAATTTTGAAACTAGCGGAATATCCACCTTCAGTTTTTGTTTCAATACTGTTAACCCTCCAAGTAGTTTCAACGAGATATCTCGTCCATCGAGATCTGGTAAATTTTGCTAATGCCGAGATATCTCGTCATCAAGATATTGGGGGATTTTTTTATGATGAGACCAAGATCTGGTCAGTTTTTTTTTCTAATAACGAGATATCTCCTTCGTCAAGATATGGTCAGTTTTGCTAATGACGAGATACCTTGGTCTTGGACCAATGGCAAGCAGAATGGGATGTTTCTACTAAAGGGAGATTCACTTATATATTCTTTCCGAAGGTTTCAGCCGACCTTATTTACCAGAACTCAAAGCTAGTACAATTTTTCGCAGGCCATGGTCCATTTCCGGCGTATCTAGAACGTTTCATATAAAAACAAGTGTGCTATGCATCTGCGGCCGAGAAGGTGATCACATCCACTACCTTTTTGACTGTAATCACACAACTTCGCGGCATTTGGCGAAAATTTCTCTACAAAACTACCCTCATTGGAGCCAAAGTACTGCCAGGAATAGACACTGCCACCACAAAATCCTTAAAATGATGGAATTTCCCAGCTCCAACATTGATTATATCTGTGAGCTGAGTAGTCGAAAGTTCTCGAAATAACCTAGCTTTTCTTACGAAATTAGTATATCTGTATTCTATAGTTGTCTTTTTAGACGTTTTGCTCTTAGAATTTTTTTAATTCTGAATACGTATCCTTATTCATTAGGTATTGTTTCAGTTTATTGTATATGGATTATATTATTTTTATCATTTTGTTCTCTGTAAATTTAACAAATTTTTTAATCCTTTTCTTACGTCATATTGTATTTTGTGCTTACATGTTTTGCCCTTCACTTACCTTTTGTTTTATATGTACTATCTTTAATGTTTTATATGTATAGTGGATTGCTCGGCTCTCCCTAATTCCCGAAACTCCTCCGTAAGGCGGACTATATAGCTGAAAGCCGCACAGGTGAAACTGTGCCCACCTATGGTGTCCAATCCAATCCAATGACGAGTTTACCTCGTCGAGACAATCACGAGGAAGGTTAGAGAAATTTCTGTATAAAGCAAGCCGGTAGTTTCTATTACTTTCAGAAAACATTTGGCCAAAAGAATCTGGATTTCAACTACCTAAACGAAGGTATATTTATGCTTTAATTACGAACTAGCAGAATTACTCGGCGTTACTCGGGTTGAATTGGTTAACTAACTTCAGATTTCGTTAATATAAACTGTAATTCCTATTCATCACATGTAACAACTACCACACTCTAATAAAAGTACACAGTTGTTAAATACACAATTTCACAAATGTAAGTAAATGTCATGTTTAACCTTTTACATTTTTGTATAATTTAAATTTTTAATAAAATGTCTCTAGAGTGTGCCAATGTTACCCGGAATGTAGGGAACAGTACAGAGCATGCATGTATGTCATTTATGCCATGCCTTGTATGTCATTTAAAAGCAAACGCGTTTCCCAAAATTATCATAGAATGATTAAAAATGTTTTTAAAACTAATTAAACCATTACTTACCTTTATTACAGTTATAGAACGAAAAACATCAAATTAAAAATCCAGAATACATCTTAAAACAGATTAAAAAAGCTTCGAACGAAAAGTAATGAATGTATCTGTTTTTTCACGACAAAATAGATTTTTGGAATATAACGGACACAAATTTAAAAAAAGCAAAGGATTATAAAAATACCAATGTTGCCATGTTAGCTACCAGTCCTATTTTAAAAGGTTTTGTTCTGAATATTTTATTTATAATGTTTTATTTTCTTTATCATCTGTCCCAATTATTCAGAATTTTTTATATTTCATATAGAAAAATAAGGCTCAAAATAAATAAAGTATTAGAATTTAAATTCCGTAAAGATAGTTTTTAGAAAAATAATTGATTTTTCAGCAGCACTGGTAAAACAATCCAAGTAATTGCAATGCTCAATATATCTTCCAGTTACTCCAAAACTACCAAATTATGGTTGATTTAAGTACAGTTACTCAGATGTTTTAACATGAAACTTTCCTAAATATGTAAGCAAAACAATTTCACATAATGTATTTCACTAATCTAAAATATGGTGTATTAAATACAGAACATTGCATTCAAATAGGTTGAATAAATTTTATGTGATACTTGTACAAACACACAAACAAAATCAGACATAGAACGGGAAGCCGGACATACTTACACAACCGAGTTCAGTTACTAAATAAATGTAAATACTCACAATATGCAGTTTCATGAAAATATATTCAACCGTTTGGACGTAGTACGGGCGCACACATACAGACACCAAAGGCGCAAAAGACGGATTTTGCATCAGATGGACCCAAAACGGATAGAAAACTTGAAATGGGTCGAAAATATTCAATGTACAAACACTCCATTTTTATTTATATAGATAATCTTTATTCTGTCTTGGAGTGTTAAAATATTAGTTATCATCCAAGAATGATATTTTAGGTTACTTTGTGTATTTATTTAAAATCGTAACTCACTTATGTGTGAAATTCAGATACTTTATACAGATTCTTATCTGTTATGTCAAAGGAAATACACTGCTGGCCACCGTAAATGCAACACACTGAAGGAAGCATGCAAATAATATGAAATTTACAACATGCATTAGCGGAGGTGAGATATGCAAATGATTAGAATTTCAGCGCAGACGCACATCACGCGCGCCTGTGGCGCCACTTCAAAGCGCTATTTAAGGCTTGGAGATTTCGACGATTTCAAGTACGGCAATTGTGTTTTTCTTGTGGTTTTTTCAAAAAAACGATCAATTATGCCTCGTAGAAAACAGCGATCATCTTTTGATCAAGTATCCGAGTTCGACAGAGGAAGGATAGTGGTCTACCGAGATTGTGGATTATCTTTCAGGGAAATCGGTAGTCGTGTTGAACGAAACCAAACAACTGTAATGCGGATATGTGATCGTTGGATGCAGGAGGGTACGACGGACCGACGTGTTCGATCGCATCCACCTCAGTACACCACTTCACGTGATGACAGGCATATTGTGCGTATGGCAGTGACGGATCGCTCAGCCACATCACGAACCATAGCACAGCACATTCAGTCTGTACCGCATCATCCAGTGTCTGCGCGTACCATTCGACGCCGTTTACAGCAGAGTGGTCTGTCCGCAAGACGTCCATTGCTTCGTCTACCCTTGACGCAGAACCACAGACGTTTCCGCCGCCAATGGTGCGATGAAAGAAGGATGTGGACGGCAGAATGGAATGAAATTGTCTTTACTGACGAGTCACGCTTCTGTCTGCAACACCACGATGGTCGGATTCGAGTCTGGAGACACCGTGGAGAGAGGATGCTGAACAGCTGCGTTATGCACCGCCACACTGGTCCTGCACCGGGTATTATGGTATGGGGCGGTATTGGATATCACTCTCGCACTCCTCTAGCACGCATTGCCGGTACTTTAAACAGCCAGCGCTACATCTCCGAGGTGTTGGAGCCAGTTGTCCTTCCTTACCTTCAGGGCTTGCCCACAGCCATATTTCAACAGGATAATGCGCGACCACACGTGGCACGCATTGTCCAAGGGTTCTTCGTCAATCGCCAGATTGAATTGCTTCCCTGGCCAGCTCGCTCTCCGGATCTTTCGCCGATAGAAAACATGTGGTCCATGGTTGCTCAACGATTGACCCAGAATACATCCCCAGCTGCCACACCAGATCAACTTTGGCAACGTGTGGAAGCTGCTTGGTCTGCTGTACCCCAAGAACACATCCAAAGTCTCTTTGAATCAATGCCGAGGCGTGTGGCAGCGGTGATCTCCAACAATGGCGGCTACTCTGGCTACTGATTTTGGCAGGAACCACACTTCACAGAAGTCTATAAATTTAATCATTTGATACTTGGTCAACATGTTATCTACAAAATAAATTTTGTTGTGATATCTCTTGTCTTTCTTGGTGTTGCAATTTGGGTGGCCAGCAGTGTATATTAATGTCATGGTATTTATTTCAACCAATTAACGCATCACTGCCAACCACGACTATTCTCTTGGTTTGTAGGGTGTTTAAGTTTGTCATGGCTAGTATACTCGTGTTTTCTAGTATGTTCAAGTTTACTACAACAAATATACTCGTGGCATGTAGGAGCTTGAAGTTTGCAACGAGTATACTCGTGGTTGGTGGGGTATTTAGGTTTGCAACAGTGAATATACTCATGGTTGATAGGGTGTTTAAGTTTACAATAACGAGTATAAGTTACAATACATGTGTTACACGAGTTAAAATACAAGAGTTAAAATACGAGTTAAGTTTACAATAACGAGAGTGTTTAAGTCTACTATAATGAGTATACTTGTGGTTTGTAGGGTGTTCAAATTTGCCACAATGAATATACTCGTGGTTGGTAGGGTATTCAGATCTGCTATAACGAATATATTCGCTGTTTGCTAGGGTTAATACAACGAATATGCTCGTGGTTGGTAGGGTTTGTCACAACGAGTATATTCGTGGTTTATAGGGTGTTCAAATTTGCCTCGAGTATATTAGTGGTGGTTGGGTGTTCAGGTTTGTAACAACGAGTATACTCGTAGTATGTAGGTATTCAGATCTGCTAAAACGAGTATACCTTGTTCTTTTGTATTCTAATGAAAAAGCCACAGGCATAAAAAAGTAATTGGATCTGGCAGAAAATGGGTTAAAAGTAAAAAGTTTCAAACGAACGAAATCACCATCTTCAGTTTTAGTTTCAATGCCGCTGCAAAAGCAATTTATGCAAATGCGAACTCCGCCATTTTTATTTCTTCAGAAAACATTTCGCTCATCGGGTCAAGAAGTCTTAGGAATTCTACGACCCGAATGGAGACATATCCACGTTTTATTACGATTAAATTCGGAAATATGTCCCGGGGCCGCAAAGTAATACAATCATCTTCCTGGAATGATAGTTTAGGTTAGTTTGCAAAGTTGGTAAACGTCGGGCTAGATTGATTTAGTTAAATAGTCAACGAAATCGAAAAGTTTGCAATAGGTCAAACGTACACAGAAATAGTTTTCCTGCGGGGTTTATTCTTATGAGGGATAAAGAATATGAATAAAATATATATATGCATGAGATACCAAGAATCTAATTATAGAAATTTATCACTTTTATGCAAGCCACTAGCTTTGAGAATTGCAAATTCAAAGTTTAAAAATTCCTGTTTCTGCATTAATATCTGCTATACATATAAAGCAGAGTTGGAATCTGTCTGTTCTCTATACAAATTTACACCGTTTGACCAATCTACACCAAATTTGGTACACTTATTATTAGAACCCTGCGGGTAACGTAGGCTATATATTAACCCCCGTTCTATTTGTCTTGGGTGTGCAGAGGGGTGTAACGTCCCGTCATCCTGGACAGAACACTTGCTAGGGGGCGCTCTCTCCCGGTCTGCTGGCTGTGCAGATGACGTCAGAACATCTACAGGAGTCTCCTCTCAAGATGACCTTGGAGTGTTTTTAAGAATCTTAGAGTATGGTGCAATCGCAGATGGGTACGGTTGAGCTGAAAATCGCTCTGTATCATATCGTTTATGTATCCCGTCCGTAAATTCTTAAATCACCTTTTTATTATTGGAATGTGAATTATTATGATAATATAAGATTATTTTTATTGAAAGTGGTCTTTTTTTATCGTCTATATTGTTCAGGGGCTAAAGACAATTCGAAATCCTCATAGGAATAACATTGCGTATTTATACGATCAATGTCAGATCAATTCACACTAAATTTGGTACATTCATCCTGTAGGATTCTGCTGGACTCGTAGAATATATATTAACCCCGTTCGATTTGTCCTGGGTCTGCAGGGGGGCTAAAACAATTCGAAATATCCATAGGAATAATATTGAGTAATATACGATGAACTATAAACAATTCAACCCGAGCAACGCCGGATAATTCAGCTAGTGTATTATATGAACGGCATTTCCCGTATTACTTGGTAACAGCTAAGTTGTGCTTGTGAATTGTACTAGTGATGTTGGGTCTTTTGCTATCGGCGTCATACTGGGATTTATCTCTTCTTTATTTTACCTTACCTTCTTTTGTGGTTGCAAATAATGCTTCCGTAAAGCTATAACAATAGTTCTGCCTTAACCATAAGCCCACATTTTCAGTATTATATAAAGGAATCATGTACTTTATCTAAGTTGTGCTTGTATATTGTATTAGTGATTTTATATTTTCATGAGCTGTCAGACTTCTTACCTGGGTTTATTTTGCTTTGCTGTGTTTTGTGATTGCAAAGAATGCTTCTGCAAAGTTGCAAGACAGATCTACCTTAAAGATAATCCCACTTTTCCAGCATTACATAACATGGAATTACGTGATTTATCTAAGTTGTGCTTGTGAATTGTATTAGTAATGTTACGTTTTCGTGATCTGTGTGGATTCTTGGGTTTATTTTGCAGTTGCCGTGTTTTGTGGTTGCAAAGAATGCTTCAGTAAAGTGGTAAAAATGGTTCTACCTTAACGATAAGCCCGCTTTTCCAGTATTACATAACATGGAATTACGTGGTTTATCTAAATTGTGCTCGTGGATAGTATTAAAGATGTTAGATTTTTGTGAGCTGTGTGGCTTCTTGCTTGGGTTTATTTTGCTGTTGCCGTGTTTTGTGGTTGCAAGGAATGCTTCCGAAAAGCTGTAAGCACTACTGGAAAACGAAACTGTCAAGAGTCTGAGACCACTGTTCTACCACTGTGTTTTTAAGTGTGGTCGTGGTCCTTCCCATTTTCAAAATGACATGCATATGCGTCTCTTTTATTCATTATTGAATGTATCGATTATTGAATGTATTTAAGGACTACTAGAAAGTGAACCTGCCAAGGGAATTAAAGACTACTGTTATACAATGTGTTTTTAACTGTGTCGTCATTTTCCCTGTTATTTGGAAGTGACATGCAGACATGTATGCTATATTCACTAATGAAATCTTTAGACACTATTAGAAAGTGAGCCTGCCAAGAAAGAGACCACTGTTATATACTGTGTTTTTAACTTCGTTATCATTGTTCTCGTTATTTTGAAAGAGAAGTGCAGACAATTCTGTTTTATTAACTTCTGAAATCTTAAAAACTACTGGAACGTGAACCTGCCAAGAGCCAGAGACCACTTTTATACACTGTGTTTCTTAACTTCGTTATCATTGTTCTCTACTTTGGAAGTGATGTGCAGACAAGTATGTTTTTATCAAATATTGAAATCTTTAAACACTACTGGTACGTGAACCTTCCAAGTGCCAGAGACCACTTTTATACGCTGTTTTTAACTCTGTCGTCATTCTTCTCGTTAATTTGAAAGTGATATGCATACGTGTCTGGTTTTATTCATTTCAGAAATCTTTAAACATTACTGGAAGGTTCCATGAGTCCGATAAAACTTATACACTGTGTTCTTTACTGAGACGACATTATTTTCGTTATTTTGAAAGCGACATGCATATACACATATCTTATTCACAACTGGAGAGATTTAACCAGTGCTGTTTTAACTGACATTTATCTTAATTTAAAATGTAATTTCGGAAAATAACCAGAATGTCAAGCTAGAGAAATTGATTAAATAAAACCTCACCTTTCGAATGGAGAACATCGACAGATTATTTTAATCATTTGAAGGTAATATTATGGACTCTCAGTTTATCCCAAAAATGTTCTTAGATTTTATCTCATTAGAGTTTTAAGGAGTCTTGAGCCTCATTCTGTTTACAGAATTTGGTTACAGTAAGAGAAATTATGTTTTAAGGCTTATTGGATTTGATATTAAAGCTCTCATATAATAGTTGCTTACAGTAAAACTAGTTTAAAGACTTGGAAAATAATTTTAATTCACCAGGTTATTTATTTTTGTTTTAGAAACTTTCGTATCTTCATTTCTATAAAAGTTCACTTTGAAATGGAGACAAAAATAGCTATCTCTTTTCATGAGTTCTTGAAAGAGGGAACATTGCATCTCTGTTATTGAATGGATGAATGGGATGTTTTGATTGCTCAAGAAATCTAATTAACTGTGATTTTAATACATTTTTCTCTTAGAGACACGCTGTAAACTATTTCTTTACATTCTGAATTGATTGGGATGCACTACTTAGATATGTATGCCGGAACTGAGATTATATTAAGTGGGCGTTAAGTGACGAATCGTGCTATTTCATTTTAAATTAGCATATAAGGTTCCGATGCCTTTGATATTAAAAAATTCGACGCAGTTTTATCAAGCGCGTATATATAATCGTATATATACTAAAAGAAAAAACTGTTTTACACTCACTCATTCTATATAAAGATGCTTTTAACAACTATTATCATTACTATAAAGATGGAAATTACCAGGTTTTATTGTTACAAGCTCTATTGAAAAACTAATGAAACTAATGAATATTAAGAAGCATACACTTTAACTTTAGAGCAAAACAAATATATAATTATATTAAAAATCCAAAAATGCAAAACAGTAAAAAAAGCTATAGAGCTAAAAAATGCAAAATAGTAAAAAAGCCAAAAAGCTAAGAGATTGGAAATAAACATTAGTCTATATATTGACTATTTATGACTATATTAGTCATATTTGCATCATGTTTTTAAGATCGTAGTCAGTGATTACACACACAGAGATATATATATATATATATATTCACTGACATACGATAAAACATGATGTAAATATGACTAGTATAATTATAAAGCGTCAATAACTTCAAAAACCAGTAATTGATGTTTCACTAGCGGTTACTATCTCCAAAACCTATAAGGATGTTTCGGTAACAGTTATGCTCACTAATCTATAACCCGGTAATGATGTTTCGGTAACAGTAATTCTCACCAATCTCCAAAACCGTTAATGATATATAGGTAACGGTAATTCTCATCTATTTCCCCAAAACCAGTAATGATGTATATATAACGGTAATTCGCACCAATCTCCCAAACCAGTAATGATTTTTGGTACCGGTAATTGTCGCCAATCTGCCAAACCGGCATTAAAGTTTCCATAATGGTAATACAGGCAAGGACGTTTCTGTAGCGGTGACTCTTACCAATCTCTAAAACCGGTTTTGTTTTGGAAACTGTTAATTCTCACCAATCTTCAAAACCAGTACTCATGTTTCGGTGAAGATAATTCCCACCAATCTGGTATTCCAAAACTGGTATTTCAATGCCAGTTTTCAAATCCTAAGAAAGCCCTTATGCAGATGATATAAGTATTGAGAGAAAATGAATGACGTATTCCATATGCTCCCTAGCGTGTCTATAGCGTTCCTTTTAAAGTTTATGTTTTCGACATAAAACGGTTTACTGCCAGACGGTGAAAAACATTCGAGCGACTTTTTAAAACCCGACGCTAATGCGAAATTCCTTTTTTCGTACCAAGAAACAGATTAAGACAGCAATGAAAAAAACACGAAGGCTTCCTTAAGCTCTAACAGTCTTTAGTCGTGTCGTAAATGTGCCGCATGAAATATTAAAGACTACATCTCGTGTAGTCTTCATTTGGCTTAATGATGCATTGAACGTTGCTATGGAAACGTTACCTCTCTGCATACACTTTTGGAAGGGTTCTGTACATACAGATCTAAATGAGCCTTCCCATGGACAAATAATTTTGTGTTTCTATGAATGGAGTCCTCCTATTGGAATTCAAATGTTTATTTTCATAATATGTGAGATTTCTGAGCATCTGTGATTTGATTTGGTGTGTGATACGAGTTGGGGCCTTTGAGATGTCAGTTCTATCAGAATATAGATGATTGTGCTGTTTTATTATGACTTCTTATAAGGTTATTTATATTTTAGTAACATGTGAGACTTCTGAGCGTCTATGGATTGTATCCTGTTCGATCTTAATTGGGTCCTCTGAAATTACAGTTCTATTATGCGGATGTACATAATTATCCTGTTTATTATCCAAGGTTATTAACTGTTTTTTGTTTTTTTTAATGTGAAACTTTGGAGCGTCTATGAATTGTATTCTGTTTGATCCTAATTGGGCCCTTTGAAATTCCAGTTCTATACGGTATAGAGATAATTGTCCTGTTTTATCACTTTGGAAGGTCATTTATTATTTCTTAATTTCGCAATATGAGACTTTTGAGCATCCATTAATTGTATTATGTTCGATCCTAATTGGGTCCTCTGAAATTACAGTTCTATTATGCGGATGTACTTAATTATCCTGTTTTATCACTTCTCAATGTTATTAAATGTTTTTTGTTTTCTTAATGTGAAACTTCGGAGCGTCTATGGATTGTATTCTGTTTGATCCTAATTGGGCCATTTGAAATTCCAGTTCTATACGGTATAGAGATAATTGTCCTGTTTTATCACTTTGGAAGGTCATTTATTATTTTTTACTTTCGCAATATGAGACTTTTGAGCATCCATTAATTGTATTATGTTCGATCCTAATTGGGTAATCTGAAATTACAGTTCTATTATGCGGATGTACATAATTATCCTGTTTTATCACTTCTCAAGGCTATTAACTGGTTTTTTGTTTTCTTAATGTGAAACTTCGGAGCGTCTATGAATTGTATTCTGTTTGATCCTAATTAGGCCCTTTGAAATTCCAGTTCTATCCGAATATAGATAACTGTCCTGTTTTATCATTTCTCATGGTGACTTACTGTTTTTTTCTTCTCGCAATATGAGACTTGAGCATCTAATAATTTTATTCTGTTTGATACTAATTGGGTCCACTATTCCTAGTTGTATCAATTACTCTGAATTCCATCCTTTATCTTATTTATTTTCCTTTTATTTATAGTACTTAACGACACTTTCTTTAACTTCTCTCTTTTATAATGTACTTTTACCTTGACGCAATAGATAAATTTCTATGTGCTGACCTTTCTTATGTACAGCAAATTGCATCCATGCTCTACAGCTGAGCATAATGAGTCGGTTAGCATACAAAGTCACAGCATAGGAAGGTCAGCATATTACAATTGGTCTATTTCAATGTGCTGATCTTCCTTGTGTACAGCAAATTGCATTCAGCATGCTCTACAGCTTCAAGGGGAACCTGATTCTGGTGAATAAAATATCGTTTCCTTGAGTTAAATAGTTACATTAATTTGTGTGCCTATTGCCAGTTTTTAATTGTAACGCGCCACATTTACAGCTGAAATTAGTGGCTTGGTTATTGCTTAAGCAGTCGAAACTCTGTATAATCAATTTTATCTGCGTTTAATGCTAATGTTCTACTATTTCCGACTCCAAATTTGCCCCCCATCGGCGATTTTTTGTACTAATATTTTCCCGGAATGCATCTCACCATGTCTTTAGAAATCATAATACCAAATTTGGTTCCATTTCGTTTATTCGATTTAGCTACAGATGCCTAAAGAGAGCGGCGGGCCGCGGTAGCCTAGTTGGAAGAGTAACGGATTAGCAATCGGTGGGTTACGAGTTCGAATCCAACCAAAGACTGTCATGTACGAGGGAGTTGGTGCGCATAAAATCTGTCGTGGCCTCAAGTGTCCTCAGGTTGGAGTGGTGTGGAAGTTTGGAGAGTGGGGTGCCAGCTTATGTGTGACCTCGTCATCTGACCGTGGTTCAAAATTACGTGGTGTTATCTTCGGATCTTTCCCTTCGAGTATAATCCCGAACCGTCGCCAATAGCCTGTTGTGTTGCTCCAGTGCGACGTTAATTAAAATACCTACCTAGCCTTCCAAAGAGTGAAAGTTATTTTATGGCCATCCTGTATATTTTAAATAGAAAATATGAAGACAAGTCTTGAGACGGTACTCATAAAGATCTGTACCTTGAAGATATAGTTTTTATTAAAGAATTCTGTTCCTAAAGATACCAATGGTTAAGGGATATTTTTAAACTTCTTTTGTTTTACATTCATCTTGAGATTAAGTGAATAGGAATCCCGATGAATGTGTAATAAATTAAAATTCAGTTGCAGAATTCATTACTTTTTTATACATAGACATTGCAAAATCACCCGATTCTTCGCGAAAGTTTGAATATTGATGAACTTTATTGAATTGACATGGTTTGTTATCTTTGGCAGAATGATTTTTGATCTTGTATAATTAGAACATGCATTGAGAAAAATTGCACTATTATGTTGAAAGGGAAGCGTTTGATTAAAAACCTCATCTAACTATTCCTAAACTTAGAAAAATTAAATAAAGTTTCTAAGTCAATCATAGTATTCATCCGGAAAAATTATTTTCTATTAAAGTATTTTCAAAAGATTTTGGTTTCACTGAAATAAATTTTATATGGCTGCTGTATTATGATAAATTGTTTTTAAGAATTAACTACAGATGCCTTTGAATTATAATTACCAATTTTATTATGATAGCTAAAACGTACTGCTTAATTGTGTTATTTTAATTTAAACTTATTTTATTTCCAATGGCGGATGATTCAATCCAGACTGAACAAACAACAGAACAAATAAGAAAAAATGATAACATAAAAAAGTCTATAGATCCTCCATTCGGTTGAGTAGTTATTATTCATCTAAAACTTTTACAATGCGGCTCGCTTTCTGGTATCCCTCCCATATTGAAGGAGACGAGGACGCAGGACATTGGAGCAGGTGTACACGGTTCATATGCTCCTGAAGATCGCAGAGCTTGCAAAAATGATTGTTTATTATATATATGCGATGCAGCTGCTTATAAAAGCAGTCGTGATCACTAGCAAGGCGGAATTCAGCTATGGCTCTCTCCCTTGGCCAATCAGGATTGTATGAGATGTTCCACCGTGTTTCATTAAAGTTAAGTAGCTATTGTTCCCCTAAAACTTTTACAATGCGGCTCGCTTTCTGATATACCTCCCATATTGAAGTAGACGAGAACGCAGGACGTTGGAGCAGGTGTGCATGGTTCAGATGCTCCTGAAGATCGCAGAGCTTGCAAAAATGATTGTTCAATATAGATATGCGATGCAGATGCTTAGAAAGGCAGTCATGACAACTAGCAAGACGGAATGCAGCTATGGCCTTTTTCCTTAGCAAATCAGGAAGATCTAAAATATTTTTCAACCATGTTTTCATGCAAGTTAAGTAGTTATTGTTCATCTGAAACTTTTATATTCGACTCGCTTTCCAGCATCCCTCCCATATTGAATTAAGCGAGAGAATAGGACATTGGAGCTCCATATCTCCTTCTGATATCAGATTTTGCAAAAATGATTGTTTAGTATTGATATGTGATGCATATACTTAGGAAGGCAGGCGTGACCATTAGAAAGGTGAAATTCATCTATGCTTTTCTTCCTTGGCTGATCAGGAAGATATGAGATGCTGTTCCACCATGTTTTCATGGAAGTTAAGTAGTTATTGTTTTGTTCATCTAAAATGTTTCTAATGCGTTTCGGTAGATCTTAAAAGCTTCACGCATTTTAAAATATTTATTTGATCTTATTTAATTTAAGCTGAGGAAGGTTAGCTTGAATTTGATTTTTTCAGGATAAAACAAGCGGAAAATTCTTGACATAAAACCAATAAGCCTTTGAGGGATTAATCTGAGAAAGCGTGGAAGGGATCGTTAATTTTACCATCTAATAATTTTCAACACACTTTTGTAATCTTTAAAGTAAACTGAAAATATTTCTTTAATTATGACAAAAACAAGGATAACTGCAAAATAAAGGAAGGAAAACAATTAAAAATTGGCCAAATCAAAATAAAGCACATTTCGTAAATTCATCAGGAAAACAAATTTGATTAGTGCAGGAAGAAAGGTTTGAGTTGACAGAAGGGGTAAGATTCACCGATTCAGTTTCTGTCAGAGCTTTAATGCTTTTGAAAATGTTTTATTCTAGTGTAAGCATATGGAAACCTGATAAATTATGTGCTGCGCATCATACTTAAATATATGTAACTGCTCAACCAATAGATCAGTTACATATATTTACTGATCTAATGTTAAATACATGTAAGCAAGCACCTCAATACACTCATGTCCCATCAAAATCTGTGTCAAGTATGCTTCTGTATCAAGTATGCATCAAGTATGCTTCTGACCATTTGTTCGATAATCGTCTCTATGAACACTCATAAATTATGCGTTACTTGCCTTGAAATCTACCAACAGAACAGTTACACCGATCACCTATCCAATGTTAAATCTATATACAAGTAAGCACTGGTCTAATGCTAAATATATGTAAGTTAGCACCTCTATACACTCATGTCCCATCAAAAATTGTGTCTATGCTTCTGACCATTTGTTCCAGTATCGTCACTTTGAACTCTCATTAAATTATGTGTTACGCGCCTTGGAATCTATCAATAGAACAGTTACACCGATCACCGATCCAATGTTAAATCTATATAATTAAGCACCAAAGTTCTTATGCCCATTAAAGAACTGTCTCTAAGTTTCTAAAGCTTTTGGCACAGCTTTGTTCTAACGTCGTCCATGTGAACATTGATATACTATGTTGCACATCGTGTGCTCTATCAGTATAGCAGTTACACAGGTCCCTGATCCAGTGTTAAATCTATGTATAAGTAGGAGCTCTCGTATACCTCAAAGAAGTGTCTTAGCTACTAAACCTTTGAGCAATCTTTTGTTCTAGTATCGTGAATTTAATACTGATAAATTATATATGGCCCCCTGCGATGTACCAACAGAGCAGTTGCACAGATCACTGATCCAATGTTTAATCTGTGTATAAGTAAGCACCATACTTCATACCCATTAAAATTGTGTCTAAACTTTTAAAGCTTATGGAGAAGTTTTGCTCCAACGTTGTCCACGTAAACACTGATAAATTGCGTGTTGCACATAGGGCGATCTAGTAACAGAGGAGTTTCACAGATACGATCTCATTTTAAATCTTTATAAGTCAGCACTTGTTACGTTCCGAAAAGAATTTTCAGAGCTTCTAAAACTTTTGGCAAAATTTTGTTCCAGGATCATCAACACGAAAACACTGATAAATTATGTTGCACATCGTGCGATCTGCCAACAGATAAATTACACAGATAAAATATAATGCTAAATCTGTGTAATGACTTAATTTTCATGTCTCGTAAAGAATTGTGCCATCTTAGAAGTATGCAAGAAAAATTAGTCACAATTTACTTGGTACTTAAGAGAGGAGAGAACTTTTTGGTGACTTTCCCTGCAATGAGGAATATTGGAAAGTTTTCCAATTTCCACTGAGATCTTAACACTCCAAGTGGTTTAGACGAAATATCTCATCCATAAAGTTCTGATAAATTTTGGTAATGACGAGATATCTCGTCATTGAGATATTGTCGATTTTTCGATGATAATATCAAGATATGGTCGGTTTTTCCTTATGACGAGTTATCTCGTCTATCAAGATCTGGTCAGTTTTGATAATGACGAGATATCTCGTTGGAACAATCATCAGAAGAGTTAAACATCAGTCTCCGAAAAAGTATTAATTTGCTTTGTTATTACCAGAAATCTTTTAAAGAACATTATTGTATCTGTAGGTGCTTCCGTAAAAGCGGTCGCAACTACAGAATGGTCCAAAAGTCACTAGACCATTTTAAAATATGAGTTTTTTACTATTAATTTTTTCAAATTTTTTTCATATTTCTATGTAATCCTTGGAAAATAGTTATGGAGAAATTCACGATAGAGCAACGAGTAAAGATAATCCAATTTTATCTACAAAATCAACGGTCAATTGTGATAACCCAAAAAGCTTATATTCGTCATTTCGTGTGGCCTGCAGTTGGGAACACACCAGAGGTATGGTTTCAGCAAGATGGAGCTGCTCCCCATACTGCTCGTCCAACGATGGAGCTCGTAAGGCAAATTTTTGGACGGCAGATAATTTCGCGAAGCTTTGAATTCTATTGGCCTCCACGCTCACCTGACCTTACGGCTCCAGACTTTTTCTTGTGGGGATATCTAAAAGAAAGAGTATACCGTAACGAATCTCGGACCATCCAGCAATTGAAGGCCAACATCCGCTAAGAAATTGAAGGAATAAGCCAATAAACATTACGAGAGGTGATTGAGCACACTTTAGAAAGAGCCCTCCACAGTCAAGAAGAAAATGGCGGCCATTTGAAGCACATAATCTACAAAACTAATTAAAAATAATTTTCAAGAAGTATATTTATTGTTTATAAAAAATAAATGTGAATTTTTATTACATAAAAGTTATTCTATTTTAAAATGGTCTAGTGACTTTTGGGTCATCCTGTATAAGTTACATCTGCTTTCTAACTGTTACAATGGTGGACGATCCAAAGATTACTATTAGGATCCCTTCCAACCTACAGAATCCAGGTCAATCCAAATCGGCCTGAATCCATCAGACTGTCTAATGAAGAGAACAGTGGGAGCATTGAAACCGAACGCTCCGGATTCAGGCAGTGCAAAAAAATTTTAAGACGAATAAGATCTTTCTTATGGAAGCGATTTACCTCAATTTTCGTCTATCAATTTCTACTGGATTCATATTGACCCGGATTCTGTTAGTGTAAAGAAGTACTAAAGAGGAATTAAGTGCATTGAATCGGAACTCTGCCGGATTCAGGCGGTGTGAAAGATTTGAAGGTAGGTAGCTAATTAATGTAGCACTGGAGCAGCACAGCGGGCTATTGGCGACGGTCCTGGATCAATCCCGAAGGGAAAGACCAAGGACAACGCCTCGTAATTTTGAACCACGGTCAGAAGACGAGAACACCTGGGCTGGCACCCCACTCTCCAAACTGTCACACCATGCCAACATGAGGACATGAGACCACGAGAGATTTAACGTGCACCAGCCCCCGTGTACATGACGGTATTTGGCTGGACCGAGTTTCGAACTCTCCATGCTCCGGTGAAGGGTTTTAAGATGAACAAGGTATTTCTTAAGGAAGCGACTTTTCCAAATCATCGTCAGTCAGTTTCTACTGGATTCAGATAGATTCGGAGTGACCTGGATTCTGTTGGCGTGAAGGATCCTTACGGTTACACATAAATTTCAGCTAAATTTGACATTAACCCTCCTGTGGTGGTTGTTTCGACGAGTTATCTTGCATTAGAATAAAACTGACCAGATCTTGATGGACGAGATACCTCGTCATTAGAACAAGCTGACCAGATCTTGTTCCAGTCATAAAAAAAGGAATCGGCAATATCTTGATCACGAGATATCTCGTCATTACCAAAATTTGTCAGGTCTTGAAGGACGAGATATCTCGTCGAAACCACTAGGAAGGTTAATAGTAAATCTGAAAAGTATTGTATTGGGTTGATGCAAAAGTTGGTCCCATTTTCGGCGCTAGATGGCATTGCATCGCAAAACCGAAGTGTTATATTCTTCGCACCTGTGAAGTTTTCATATTGTTTGAAAGAAGGAATTTCAGCGAGTACTTGCGAAAAAGTTTTGTTATTTGGTTGTGTTTTTAAAATTTTGTTAAGCATTAGAAATGGCAGAAAATAAGGATCATTTTCGACATATCACGCTTCTTTATTTCCGAAAAAGCAAAATTGCTTCGCAGACACAAAAGAAGATATGTGTTGTGTGTGGTGAGGGTGCCTCGACGATTCCGCGTGCCGCAGGTGGTTTCGAAAGTTTCGTCACCTGGGTCAGTTCTTTAGCTAGAAACCTCAGAACCTCTATGAGCACGGGATTATACAGCTACCGGAGAGAGATGGAGATAGGTTATGGATCATAACGGCACGTACTATATTGATTAAATGTAATTTTTAGTAAATACAATTTTTCTTCAAATTTTGTCAAAAAAAAACCGGGACGAACTTTTGCATCAACCCAATAACATGATTCGAATGAGTCGATTCGAAATAATGGGCAGGAGACACATGCACATCAAGAATCTTTATTTTTATTTGGGAACTTCAGTGACGAGACACAAAATAGAAGTTTTCAATTAAGTGGACGCTGAATTTTGGTTCTTGATGAAGTTTAAAACACCAAACACATTATCACAATAAAGCACACATTTTACTTATATACATACCCTGATTATATGCTTGATATATTATCAGCCATATGCTCCATATTGTGTAAAATACTAACGAAATAACTTAAAATTGTGTTGGGATATTCAGCTATATTAATTTAGATTTTGGAATGAAGAATCGATAATTTTTGATCGTGACTGTATTTGCTAAATATTTGCTGCACATGACAGTAGAATGCATAATCATGAAATTACGGATTAACAAGGTTTTGAAATGATGGAGGGAATTTATTCTATCGATTTTTCCACAAGCACGTGGCATAGTTTAAAATTTTATTTTGAAAAGCTGATATAGTGCGGCTTTGTAAGAAGACATGACCTTGGTTGAGTCAACTTCTGATAGGTATTAAACTTGCCAGGAAATGGACTACATACGCAAAAACAATTATTTTTTCGCCAACGTTTGGCTTCGAACAGTGAACTTACAGCCAGAATCTGTGTCAAGGGCACCTATTGGTGAAGCATGCTGTTTATATTTATTGGTCACAAACTAATTTAACGAATAGACTTCTTCAAATCCACGGGACTCAAACGGTGTCTTAGCAGAACCCGACTATAGTCCGGCTCCGGCAAGTTGGCAGTGGAATTAACTGGTTTTAAACAAGTTTATTTGTTAAATTTGGGTGCGGGTTAAACGTAAACAACACGTTCCCACGATTGGCGTCCTTAGCTCCGATTCTGGCTCCGAGTTTATCGCTCGATGCCAGAAACTATAACAGTGATTACAAGTTGGTGACACAAATAATCACTTATGGCGATCACCATACATGATTTTGCGTGTGACAGCCCCTTTCACGTGGCACACTAATCACCGTTGTATAAATGAACTTTTACATTTGCTTTACAGCGGAGTCACACAATATAATGTCTTTTGCAACGACATTAAGTACTTGTGTTTATAGGTGACTGAATTATTATACAAAATTTATGTCATTGTTATTCAGCTTATATGGTAGATAGCTTTACGTATTGTTGAGAAAAGAAATTTTACGAAGTTCTGTGATACTCATTTGAAGCGTATTCAGCAGAAAATAACAAAACTTCAATGGAAAATAACTAGAAAAAGATTCAAAAAGATTAATCGTACTTTCCATTTCATCATTCATCAGAAAAAGATTCAGTATAACTTATAAGATTTAAAACAATCCATTATGGTTTCAATTTTCATCATTCATCAGAAAAAAGATTCAACATAGTTTATAAAAGATTCAAAACAATCCATGATGTTTTCAATTTTCATCATTCATCAGAACAAAAAAGATTCAGCATGGTTTTGAAATGCGTTTTCCGAAATTTGACAATCCGTTTAATCGTCAGCTGTTTTCTTAATTACACGATTTATAATACAGAACACTTACTAATATGCAATTGTACGTCCATACACAAAACAAATCGTATCATTCTTACGATACGTACATCAGCGAATACAGTTATACAGCAATAAAACACAATATTTACACCATCCAGGAACTTATTGGCTATCACTACAAAAAAGACATAATTTCAGTGTCTTTAAGATAACATGCAAGAAACTTTACATAAATTTTAACAAACAGTGCACAAATAGCAGGATTCAATTACGAATATCTATATCATGAACGCGTATACTTAAGTATATTAATATTATATACACAGCACATATTTTACAATATATATAGTCTATTCAACAGTACGTTAAGAAAAGCATGGTTTTAAGTTACACAAATGTCCGCGACTATACAATGCATATACGAAAGTCCAATATTTTGTGTAATAATTTGAAATAAAAAATATACAGTGTGGTAAGAATCGATCACAGAATAATATATCAAGCGACTCCTTGTTGAAATTCAACCCGAAAGAGTCCTTATTTCGATTGGACATAGGATTTCGGTAGGTGAATTTAAGTCTCACAGGAAAGCAACCATGGAGGAAATTTAAAAGTACAGTGAGCAATCGTAAACCTTTTATGTGCCCAGGATCATGTGACCAATACTAATAGTAACGTGACCCTTAGACTACTTTGGTCTATCGGAAGAAAAGAAACATTCATAATCTGATTGGTCCACAGGAAGGGAGATGGCGCTCATCCATTGATTCATAATCTGGTTCGTGCGACATAGTAGTAGACTTTGGCTTTTTCACCATTTTTGTCGCCACTTTATAGAAATGTGCATTCACACATCTACCTTGTCATAAGATGTTATATCGCCAAACGAGGGGATAAAATGCCAAATCGTCCAGCCGCGTTAATTTGATGAACATGTGACTACTAGTCGACATGTTCATCACACTTTTTGAAGCTCCTTGCAATATGATGTGATTACTGTGCGATCGATTCTGATCACTCTGTGTATAACGAGATGGAGTCGTCGCATCAATTTAGCAAGTCCTTTTACATAAATGCTCGTTTGTACAAAATACAGATGAATGCATTTTTCGTAGGTTTATGTGTGGGGATAAAATATTTTTTTCATGGACGCTCTTTCAAAATTTCTAATGCGATGAATATAGTTGAGTCATCCGTTACCACATAGGATACACATTTCTAAAGTTATAAAAATTCTATGTCTAAATTAATCGACAAAAATCTTCTACATCTACGTTTAAAATTCAGCATTTTAGTACGTTTTTTAATATCTACGTTTTTAATCATTTTATTATAAAACTGTTTTTTCACTAAAATTATATACAGTTGATAGGGCTAAATATTTAAAATTGTGCTGATAAAATGTAATTTTGGTGAACGAATCTTTGAAGTGGAACCGCATTAATAATTACAAAGCATGTGTAACTATTACGTTTTTGTTTGAGAATTTAATTTGATCAAAACATATTATGTTATTGAAAATTGTTAAGTACTTTGCTTTGAGGAATTCTTAGTTTAATTAATGAAAGATTAAAAGGTTATTTTAAATGAGAAAAGGGATTTAGGATTTAATTTTATGAAAGCACGTATATTTTATCAAAATTTTTTAGAAAAAATTTACTGTGCGGGATTTTTAAAATTTTCAATAAAGAGTAAAAAGTTCATAGGTTAAAAAAAGAAAAGATTTTTGGAATGCAAAATTTATATTTACGATTGCATTTCATTAATTTTTGAATCTACTTTAAAAGGAAATATTTATTAAATTAAATTTCACTTTCTTTCAATGTTCAGGATCAAAATTTACCCAAATACTCTTACTATTATTAATTCTTGTACTTTCTCCTATACAGACGGGTGTCAATTTTAGATTTTATCAGGTAAAAACGTTGCAAATTACCCAGTTAAAATATTTGCAATTATTTTCACTTTATTTATCTAAACCATTCTTGAATCAAAATCTACAAACACTTTATTAACACAAGTTAATTAAACATTAATTCTGTAATAAACTGTCTCGTAAAAATTATCGTTCTCAACTACATGTCAGAATCTAAATTGGGTTTTTGTGCTTTATTGTCTCAGAATCCTTGTTTTCGCTATTACTAAACATCTAAACATTAGTCTTTCCCATTGCCTAATAAACCAACATCATATTTATAAGCAGATATTTATATACTAATTAGATTTCAACAGTTAATCACTGCTTCGTATAACGTAAAAGGAACAAAAACGTTTAGCGTAAAAGCAAAAGCTTTATTGGATTTGTTCGTAATTTATTAACGCTTTCGATTAGCTCTTAATAAATGTTTAGCATGTTGCTGAAGCAATAAAGGGGAAAGTTTTTTCGCATACGAGTTGACCTTCAGATGACACTTAAAACAATGGAATATTCAGCTAGATGATTTAATTTGCTTAACCTTTTAGAGAGAGTATCAAAGAACAGTTTTGGCAAACATCGTAACAAATTCAGATTCGAATTGAAATTGCTTATAAAGTAAAATAGAAATAGTATCAGCGAAAATTCGCAGTCTTTAAAATTAAAAAGGTGATGTAAGACCTACTGTTTTACATTCCGATTAGTTTCACTGTAATATAATTTAAAAACTTCTATTTACTTCTAAAGTAGAATGTAGCAAGTACAATGATTTTTGAACTCTCAAATATTCAGAGAGATATTTGATTCATTAATATTCTTCATTATACAATTAACTTAACTTCTAAAGAATGTAATACATATCGATGATTTCTGATCCCTCGTATTTAAAGAGAAGTCTGTTTCATTAATGTTCTCCATTATATAATTAATATAACTTTTAAATACATATAGACAGGAATGTAGCAAGTATTAATGATTTCCAATCTCTCAAATATTTAAAGAGAAACTTAGTCGATTAATGTTCTCCATTATATAATTAATATAACTTCTAACTGCTTCTTGAATGTAGTAAGTACCAATGATATCCGAGCCTTCAAATTTAAAGAGAAATTTGGTTCATTAATTTACTTCATTACATTATTAATATAACTTTTACGTACTTCTAAAGAATGTAGTATCACTTATATCCGAGCCTTCTAATTTAAAGAGAAATTTCGTTCATTAACTTTCTTCAGTACATAATTAATATAATTTTCAAGTACTTCCTTAGAAGAATGTAGTAAGTATCCCGATGATTTTTGAGTCATCAAACGTAAAGAGAAATTTGATTCATTAATTTTCTTCATTACACTATTAATTTAACTTTTACGTACTTCTAGAGAACATTGCATTAAGTACCCATGATATCCAAGCCTTCAAATTTAAAGAGGAATTTCGTTCATTACTTTTCTTCATTACATAATTAATATAATTTTTAAATATTTACAAAGAAGAATGTAGTGAGCACCGATGATTTTTGAGTCATCAAATGTAAAGAGAAATTTAGTTCATTAAAATTCTTCATTATATAATCAACTTCTAAAGAAGAATGTAGCAAATATCAATGATTTCTGAGCCCTCGAATTTAAAGAGAAATTGCTCGTTAATATTCTTTATTACATGTTTAATATAAGTTCTAGTTACTTCTAAAGAATATAGTTAAGTATCGAAAATTTCTGATCCCTAAGTTGAAAGAGAAATTTGGTTCATTAATATTCTTCATTGTATAATTAATGTAACTTATAAGGATTTCAAAAGTAGATTGTAGAAAGTATCAATTAATTCCAAGCCCTCGAATTTAAAGAGAAAATTGATTTGTTAATATTTTTTATAATGTAATGGTTCCGGTTATAAGTAGCGATTTCAAGTAGATATGAAATTAAAATGGGATTTATTAAATGTCTTGTTGGAAAATATGACCATTGTGTGAACAACAAAACAAACCAATAGAAAAAGAAATGATTCCAAAATAATTATTACACAGTAAATCGACGAATTCTGAGATTCGAAGTTAAAACTTTAAGTAAAATTGACGGTTTAAATTTTTTTATGTAACGTCGGTGGTTTAGCCCTGAAACAATGACATAAAATGTAATCTTAAATTTCCAGCAATTATCTTAAAAATAATGCAGATTTGTTACATATACATTTCTTCATGCCGCACTATTTATGAAAACACCATTTGACTCGATTACTAAGTGGCATATATACTGTACATCTAATAATGCTAGAGATATAAACAGTTTTTGTAGAGCTATTTTCCATCTATACATGCACATGAAACAGAAAAAGCATTCACATAAAACATTTGAAATTCAACATTTATGAACGCGTTCCTAAAATACAGTTTGGTAACTATGGGGTAGCTTTAATTCGTGGTGACTTCAACAACAAATGATATAAATATTCTAAACTAAATACATGAATATATAGACTTTTTGTTATTTTCAGCATCTTGCAATCTGAAAATGCGCTACAGAATCTCCATAGCAACGCAACACACATGTTGACATTTATGAATCTTCAACATGAATAATTATTTTTTGAGTGTGAACATGAACACATTTTCGCAAACCGGTGGGGAATATGTGTAGCTATTCTACTTGATTAGATACTTGGTTTTACATAACAACTTCTAACATATTACATGGATTCTAACCTACGTGTTATACGATGCTCTGTTACTTGATTTACACCTGCAATGCAAGAAGGCTGATTTAGCAGCTGTGTGATGACGTCATATGTGCGCATGGAGAGGTTGAGCAATAATTCCTAACCTACGATCGCGTAGTTGCTAAAAGGGGAACATTTCATTTCAGTTTATCTCAACCCTCCAAGTGGTTTCGACGAAATATCTCGTCCATCAAAATCTGATCAATTTTTCTAATGACGAGACATTCGTCCATCAAGATCCGACCAATTTCGCTTATGACGAGATAGCTCGTCAAGCTAGATTCGATCAATTTTGCTAATGACGAGATATCTCGTCCATCCAGATCCGAACAGGTTTACTTTTGGCGAGATATCTCGTCCATCTAGATGCGATCAATTTTGCTAATGACGAGATATTTCGTCTATCAAGATCTTGCTAATGACGAGATATCTCTTCCATTTAGATCCTAGCAGTTTTGCTAATGACGAAATACCTCGTCGAGACAACCACCTGGAGGGTTAATGAATAAATTAATGGAAACTACAAATCTAGATCCAGAGGTCCACATATACGAACTTTGGTTTTGTCTCTTGAAACTCAAAGTTGAAATTCTTTATTTTAACCACAAATTAACATTTTTTTCTTTTAATGGTTAGGGAACAATCATAATTAAAGAGAAAGATTGGTATATATTTTCCCAAACTTTTTTGGCTCAACGCCTCTTTTCCAATCTTAAACTAACGAGAAAAACGAGAATATCCAGTATAAAATCTATTCACTTGAAAAACGCAGTCTCTTGGAATAATATCCTTTGTTTATTATCAGATACTCTGAATAAACTAAAATTGTTAGGTATTTCACAAGCAGTGCACTAAACTGATAACTGCGCGTCACACACATGTTTAATGGAATTTTCTCACGGGTTCAAGAGGACAAACAAAAGGTCGAGACATTTCTGTTTGCAAATTACCTACACTCATGACTGGTAACTTTTTGATGGAATTTCTCAAAACTGATTCTACGGTTGCAATAAAGAATTTTGCTTACAACTGCGTTCAAGAGGACAAACTATAGGTCAACATTAGAGCTTGCAAAATACCGACATTCTTATTACGGGTAAAATTACTGATGGAATTTCTCGAAACCGGTTTTATGTTTACAATAAAGAATTTTGCTTATATTTGTGTTCAAGAGGACAAACCATAGATAGACATTGGAGTTTGCAAATTACCGACATTCTCATTACCGGTTAAATTACTGATGGAAATTCTCAAAACCAGTTTTACCGATTTTCAGTTAAAGTTTTTTCCACAAGTAGTTGTTTCCAAGCACATTTCAAAAATGACAGCAATTTCTATTGTCAAGGCCATAAGACTCAGCTGTTTCTTAAAATGTAATACTTGTAAAAATTCACAGCACAATTTATTTCCCTCCACAAAAATACATTTAAACTAGGAAGAAATATAAATTTTTACATTCAATAGAAAACCAAGATGTTGAATTAATTCAGGGCATATTTGGATATCGCAAAGATACCACTGCTGGTATACGACGGTATTTTCAACACACTCTTTCCGTCGTATAAATTGATTCCTGAGAGAAGTATTATCTTTAAAATAATAAAATATCAAAACTAAGAAAACCGGTAATGATGCTTCGGTAACGGTAATTCTCGCTCGTCTCCCAAACCTATAATGATATTTGGGTAACGGTAATTCTCACCAATATCCCAAATCAGTAATGATGTTTCGGAAGCGGTAATTCTCACCAATCTCCCAAACCTATAATGATGTTTCGATAACGGTAATTTTCATTAATCTCTCGTACCGGTATTGATCTTTCTGTAACGGTAATTCTCGTTAAAAACTCTCAAACCGGTAATGATGTTTCGGTAACGGTAACTCTCACCAATTTCCCAAACCGGTAATGATGTTTCTGTAAAGGTAATTCTCACCAATCTTTCCGAACAGGTAATGATGTTTTGGTAAAGGTAATTCTCACCAATTTCACAAACCAGTAATGATGTTTAAGAAGTGGTAATTATCACCAATCTCCCAAAGCGGTAATGATGTTTCGATAACCAATAATTTTCATTAATCTCCCAAACCGGTAATGATGTTTACGTAACCAGTAACGCTCGCTAATCCCCAAGCGGGTAATGATGTTTCGGTAACGGCAATTCTCACCAATTTCTCAAACTGATAATGATTCTTCGGTAGTGGTAATTCCTACCAATCTCAAAAACCGGTAAAAACTAATAATTTGTCACTAGTTTTTAAGCCGTAATCCACATATGTGGACTTCCAGAACAAAGAGTTTAAGATAATTTAAAAATTACAGTTTGTTCTTAATTTTGTTTAAAGAATTATTAAATTTGACACCTTATGTATAAAACTTTTAGTTAGATACAACACATGGACTTGTAAGCTTATCTTTTCAGCTTACACATTTTTGTTATTTCAATTAAAAGAATATGGTTTAAAAAAGATCTTAAATAAAATAAATTTCCTAAGAATTAGATTATCACTTAAAGGGAATGGGATCACAAAATAAAGAATATTACTTTAAAATATCTATTCTATTCCAATTAATAAAAAATAGCTTGAAAATAAAAATATCACTTAAAGAATTTCCTTCAAGAAGCAAACTAATCATTTAAGTAAGCAAAATATTTGAAAGGAAATGAAAAACCTTTAAAAGAACATTATGGCTTTAAGAGAATAAAAACCTCGTTAAAGAAATAAAGAATGTTTAAACATTTCTCTTCAAATGAGTAAAGGATAATAAAACAAATAAAGGAGGAAATATCTCTTAAAGCATTAAGTAATGATAAATGTTTTGTATGGCCAGATTATAACATTTTGGTTGCAAATACAATGCATAAGGTAATTAATGGGCACAAAACGTATTTCTGAGCAAATATTACGAAATATTATTTCAAAATAGGGCTTAATTCAACAGCATGTGTTTAGTTATTCTTAATTATGATGTATGTAATAAATGTATCGCTCAATTTCATTTCCTAAAATTATAGAAATGTTCCTTCGAAATATACTTGGATAGCTTACAGTATGTTATCAGGGCACGAATTTTACTGAAAGGTCATCATTATATAACACTTTGTGGACAATGTCCGGTTAGATAGAAATTCCATTCAGAATCTCCCGAGTCCAAAAATTCATATTTTAGGTCATTTTTAAAATTTGGGGTGCTTTTGATTTAGTCATGGCTTAGTGGGTATGCCCACTGCGCTAGCAACCTTCGAGTTGTAGGTGGCATAGGTTCGATTCCTCTCAGGTGCATTGCCCCAGGGTGTATTTCTCTCTTCTGTATCAGTAAAACTTTCATTGTGTGTCTGTCTATTACTTGCTAATGTATGTCTTGTGTCTGGCGCAGCATGGCCAAATATGGCCCTTGCACCATAAAACCCCCCAAAACCAAACCACTTTCTAGGTCATTTTAAGATATTTTTTATACATTTTTGGGTCATTTTAATTTATTATTTTCATACATTTTTAGGTCATTTTAGGTATTTGCTTTGCATTTTTAGATCACTAAGATCATTATAAGATAATTTTTATACAATTTTAATGTTATTTTAAGACCACTTTCATACATTTTAGGTCATTTTAAGACAACTTTTGTACATTTTTAGGTCATTCTAATTTTTTATATATTTTAAGTTATTTTAAAATCACTTTGATACATTTTTAGTTAATTTTAAGATAATTTGTTTTAATAATTTGCTTTGCATTTTAGATTAATTTCAGATCATTTTTATACATATTTGGATCATTTTCATACATTTTGTCACCTTAAGATAATTTTTATACGTTCTTGGTCATTCTAATTTTTTATACGTTTTAGGTCATTTTGAGATCATTTACACATACATTTTAGGTTTTTTAGATAATTTTTATACGTTTTTACATAGGTCATTCTTATTTTTTTACATTTTAGATAATTTTAAGATCATTTTTATACATTTTTCGGTCAAGAAAATCCGAGCCCTGGTTATCATATTTATAGAATTAAAAGTCTATTGGTAATCGTGTGAGCACGGTACAATTCTGGTCGTGTAAGGAGACTCATCTAAGTCCTTTTTTAAAAGTATAATTCTGGAAATGTAACCACAAATCTTCCGTTAGTATTTGATTATTCTTTTTTAAAAACCTGTTTCTGACTGGCTCATACTATGTACTTCAGTCAAAGGAAGCTACTTTTTCGTACAGTGTATGTGCAGTCTGGAAATGTAGAAAGTCGAATGACAATGGGGGAAATGATAATGACGAAATGGTATGGCGGCTTTCATGAATTGATAACCACAAAAACTCGTATTACCAACCATTCTCTCATGGAATTTTTAGAAACGAGTGATGACAAGAATTGGGAATATATGCATGCTTATACACTTCACAACTCAAAATTTCACCAAATGGAAAAATATCAAATACTGTTGATATTAGACATTGAGAATTAGTTGAAAATTGTTGATATTAGACATTGAAATTCGCAATCCATACAACAAATTAACGAATAAAGTAGCCCTCCGATATATGGCGCTTCTTGGGAACAAGCAAAAGCAATAAGCGAGAGTTGCGAAAAGAATTGCTTATTTGAAAAAAGGCGCAAATTATATAATAAATTACACGCTTTTCTTTTAAATTAAAATTGCGTAAAACCACACGTTAAACACAAGATGGGTGCTAGAACATTTTAATGAGACAATTGCGGTAGAATATTTTTGAAAATGAATTCCTACCAGTCCACGCATTCGCAAATCTGTTATACCAATTCAGCTTAGGCAATTAGGACAACTGCTTGAAATCCTCCAAATAGTTCCTTTGGACTTAACCCTCCGAATGTTTTCAACGAAATATCTTGTCCATTAAGATCTGATCAATTTGATAAATTATAACACAAATTTTACAAATTGGCAATATCTTGATGACGACATCAATATTTAGCCAGTTTTCTTCTAATGACGAGATATCTCGTTTATCAAGATCTGACCAATTTTGCTTTGGATCATCAAGATATTGACGATTTTTTTATGATGACTGTATCAAGATCTGGTCAGTTTCGCTAATGATGAGAAACATTGTCGAGACAACCACCATAAGGATAACAATTCCCAATTCTAAAGGATAAGGTTGAAATGTCCTCTGCTGTTGTAAAAACGAAGTAAAGTGAAGGACAAGTGAAAAAGACGATATAGCTCATAGCCGATATAACACAACGCGGTATAACGAGGGGTTACCCTAACTTTACAAGATTTCAATACGTTTTTGATTTCCTCAAACTTATTTTCGAGATATATTAGTACTTTAGGTACTAATATATCTCTAAAATAAATAACTAAATAGAGATGTATTAATTCGAGAGGATATTAGTACTTGAACACGGAACTTTGTTGTTACAGTGCCAAATTTCATAAGCGCATACGCATTTGTGATAATCTGTACTCTAGTGATAACCGATTGATTTACCTCTTTGTTTCTGAGGTCCACATGATATGTGGACATTTGGTTTCGTTTTTAAAAATCTAACTGAAACTGAATCTAACCCCTAGTACAAGCGAGTTTCATCAATGGTAGGCGTACTACTGGTGTTGCACATGGTTCTGTCTGTTCATGTCAAAATTTATTGCGCGTCAAAAATTAAAATCCGGTCTTTTCAATTTAATTAAAACTTCAATCAAATCATAATTTCCTTTGCTTAATTGCATAAAAGCAAACATCAAATTTTCTGTATCTCATTCATTTTGATATAGAGCTTTGGTTTTTTGCAGACCGTTGGTTTTGCTAATAGAATCCAACTTAAAGCAAAAACCTTCATTGTTAGCACGGATATACTTGCTGATACGTTCCTTGAACATTCACATATCTGAATCCATAGTTACGAAAAGAATTTTGCCTTTAGTTTGGTTTTAAAAGGCGAAACACATATGCCAAAGATTCGCATGCTGATATGTTCATTGAACATTCACAAATGTGAATCAGTGATTACAATGAAGAAGCTTTCCCTTAGCTGGGTTTTAAATAGCAAAAGCAAAGGTCGAATTATGAGGACCTCAGGAACAAAGTGGCGAACGTTGAGTAAAATTTGTGTGCGATGTAACTTATTTTTATACACACGTCGGTACCAGAGAACACTTATTCTCTAATACTCTCTAGAAACCAATTGCAGATAAGTGTGGCCACTTATTTTTTGTCAACATCATCCTGGGAGATGCTTATGCTGCGCACTGTGAGAGAATTCAGCTCGTTTCGGATCAAAGACCGAGTGGCGGCTCTGGTCTTGTGCATGCGGTTAAGCTTGCACAAGATCACATCGATCATAGAAGCGCGGAAATTCTCAGACAGAATCGCATACAGAAACGGGTTGATACCGGAATTCATGTACAAGATCAAAGTGGTAGTGATGGTGAAGATAACAGACGTATTGCTGGTGCCGTCGTAACCAGAGGACCAATTCTGCCACAGCTTCCTAGCATGGAAGGGCAAGTTGCAGAAAGCGAACGTGAGGACAACAGACACCAGCAAGCGAATGACCTTGCGGCGAGATTTGAGGACATGGTTCTTGGTGCCACTGCGACAGGTTGAAGTCGGGTGCAGCTCCGTGCTGGGGCACCGCTGTCTCTTCAAGGTCATGGTGTACTGCCCATCATGGACGACGATATCCGAAGCTCTCAGGTTGTTTCCATTCAGAGTGCGGGACTTGCTGATGTCCTGGAAGTCGTAAGAACTCCTGCTGGACATGCTGTGAAGCTCGTCGGGTTGGCTGGAGGATTGAGCTCGGACCTTCGTGGCGATGGTGGCGCGGGCCGTGAAGGTGGTGTTGCCGTAATGCTTGGAGACCTGGTTGCTGCGCCAGAGGCGGATGCAGATAACGAAGTAGAGGACAGTGATGACGACCAGGGGGATTATGAAGCAGACTATGAAGTTGACGAGGTCGTAGGTCTTGGAGTCGTAGAAGGAGCGCTTCAGAATGCAGATTGTCTCCATGTCTCCAGAGGCAGAGGGAACTTGGGCGGTTCCGTACATGATCAGACGAGGGCTGCAGTAAGCTGCACTGACGAGCCATACAGTTGCACTGACGATGCGAAGACGTCGTAGAGTCATAACCTGGAAATGAAATAAAATCCAGAATAAAGAATAAAGTATAATAATAGTTAATAAGTAAGTATAATAAGTAAGGATAGTTAGTTGAGATAACCCTTTCTGGGGTAGGGGACATCTATATATAGAGAGAGTAGTTCCACCGCTTCTAAAAGCACTAATTGTATGCACTCAAATAAGCATTCATGAGAGGCATTTAATGTCAAGTAAAACAACTGGCAGTAACCATAACGGAGACATAAAAGTAGAGTGAGTAGTGGTAACCTTTTTACATGCACACAATCACCGAAACCAATAGTAACGACCCCTAGAGTACTTTCGTTTGCCGGGAGGAAACGAACATTCATCATTTGATTGGTCCACGGAACGGGAGAAGACGACATTCCGTTGATTCATTATCTGATTGGTCCGGGCGGCAAATTGGTATGACGATTTCACCACTTGTCACCACTCTAATGAAATGCGTATTTACATATCTCCCCTCTCATAAGGTGTTATATCGCCAAACGAGGCGATAAAATGCCAAATCGAACAACTAATTCAATTTTCCACAAAACTGTCACGTGACTACTAGTAGACATGTTTGTCACACTATTCAAAGTTCCTCAGCAATGCTCAGTCTACTTATATTTCACGTCTGGCAAAAACGAAACAAAACATGAAAGAGGAAAACAACTTATATATATATACATATAATGTAATTTTTACCCCAGAATATATATATATATATATATATATATATATATATATATATGGCGGGATATCCCTTCGAGACAAAATTGCCCTATTGCTCCAAGAGGAATGAAGATCCAAGTAGGAAAAACAAATTGTTCCTCGCGCAGAACTGTTGACAGGTTGTAACAGGTTTTGTACCAGAAGCTGGTCACTAAAGGGCAGTTTGCGATGAAGATAAACCACTAGAAGGGTTAATTACCGACATGTGTCGAAATGTAATCATTTTAAAGCTAAAAAATCCTTACTATTCCTCTTTCATGCTGAAATGTTATACAAAAAGATAGCAGACTAATAGCATTTCTGATGAATTATACCCGTAAACAAAATCATGATTATTTACCGATCAGCGCGGAAATGTAGTAATTGTTTTTAGCTTAAAAATTACATTTCATCTTTTATGCTAAAATCTCTTTGAAAAGAGGATCCCATTGATGAACGAGTATTAAAGATTTATTCATAGATAATTCACAGAACTTTTACTTCCATGATTTTTACGAACCTTTAATTGATCCTATGTCTGACTGATTGGATTTCCTTTCTGAAAACTTTCTTGGTGAATCAGCAAACTTGATAATAATTAGATTTCAATTAGTTATGAACCATAACGATTGGGAGAACGATTTGTCACCATTTACAATGAATACGAAGTCAAATGATTAAACTTTTGCACAACTTTCCGGATAATATTAGCGATCCCTACTGCGAAAGGGGAGACATCTACTTTCCAGTGTTTGCTCAATTGATGGACTAGACTTATTGGGTGGTTAACAAGACTGACATTTTCAGGACGGAGCCTGACAGCATTCACAAAATCCCTTGTTGTCACCAGTGTGTTGGAAACAGGTTTGAAAGCGTGAATAAACTAATCATCCTGCATTATATTGGCGTTACGGCAAATGAGAAAACGGGAGGTAAAGTAGATGGGGTTTTAAGGCTCACAAAAGCAATGCGGTTGTAAATTATGCATGGGAACTGTAGACGTTAATTAGTCTTGTTTAAGTTGTTGATTTCCTGTCATCGAATGATCGTAGACACTTTAAAGTTATTGAACATTGTCGAGAAGTTTGAAGAAGGCTTTTCTGTGAGTGTTAAACTTCCAATTAAAGGCGATTCAAAGCCCAAATTTCATCATATTGGGGAAATTCATTGAATTCATGTGGAATTTCAATATTAAGTACAGATATTTAATTTATGCATTTGTTTTATTTAGATGTTTTGGTGCGTTCGGGTAAGTTCGAAATGTATAAGTCAATTTCAATATTGAGTCAGGTATTTGTGTTACCACAAGTTGTGTGCCTTACTCAAAGGTGGGTGTTTCTATTGTATACACGTAATAATGAATGGGATAATGGTTGGTAAATAAGATGATGTTTTAAGGCTTAGAAAAGCAATGTCAGTTTTAAATTATGATGGGTACTGTGAGCTTCCTATTAATGTAAACTTCTAATTAAAGGCGATTAGAAGCGAAAATTTCATCATATTGGAAAAATCATTGATTTCAATGTGGAATTTAAATGTTACAAATGATATTTATGTTAAGCACATGTTATGTGTGTAATAGATATTCTAGTTAAGAACAAATGCGTGGTACTTTCAACGTTATGTCAGGTAATTCATTGATTTCACGCAGAACTACAATATTATAAACATATATTTATGTTAAGTAGATGTTAAGGTGTTATATATAGGTATTCTAGGTAAGTATATAAGTACATGGCATTTTTAATGTTGTATCAGGTAATTTGTGTTACCACGTCTTGTGCGTGTTAGATACAGGAACAAGTATTTCCATTAGATAGTGTTTTAGGGCTCGCAATAGTAATGTCGGTTGTAAATTATACGTGGGTACACTATATGTTAATTAGTCTTGTTTGAGTACTTCATTTCCTGCATTGAATGATTGCAGACATTTTAAAGTTATTGAGCATTGCAGGGAAACTCGAAGGCTTTCTGCAATTGAAACTTCCAATTGAAGGCGATTCAAAGCGCTAACTTCATCCCATAGGATAAATAAATTGATTTCACGAGGAGTTTCAATGTTATAAACAGACATTTGTGTTAAATAAATATTAAGGGGTTATATATAGTTATTACATGTAAGTATATGTGTACATGGCATTGTGAATGTTAAATGAGGTATTTCTAATGCCTACAGTTTATAGGTATTTATATTGTATTTGTCCAATCATAAATAAGAGAATGTATGGTTAAATAGGTGTTGTAAGACTCACAAAAAAGCAGTGTCAGTTTCAAATTATGCATGAGTAATGTGGATATTAATTATACTTGTTGAAGTAGTTGGTTTCTTGTCATTGAATGCTTGTGGATGTTGTGTCCATTTCTGAGTCAGATGATACAGTATGCATTTTGCACAGCCTTGGATATGTTGATTATTTTCTCACTGTAAGCTGTTCTTCAGGATAGTAATCGATGGTTTGAAGAGCAGCTATTATTGCAGGGCAGGTAAATATATGGTTAGGTGTGAGTTCAATGCCCAGAACAGTTGTTACAATATCTATACGTTCTGGTTCGATCACTGTTAATTTTCATGCCTTTAAAATGTCCTGTTCTGAATCTGCATATTGCGGTGGTGGTTTTTCTATCGGTGTTAATATCACAAATCTGTTGTTTTATTTTAATCTTTTGTGATATAAGTTTCAATTTTACCAAATCATTAGCATCAGTAAGAGTTACTGAGGTTTTTTAGGGTTTTCTTTGCCTATTGATCTGCAGCTTCACTTCCTTCAATGTCCACTTATACGGGAATCCACTGAAGAATTTCTTGTACACATTTTAAGTTATTTTGAACATTTGTGGAAAGCTTGGGGAAGATTTTTCTACGAGTTAAACTTCCAATTAAAAACGATTCAAAGAAGGAATTTCCTCATATTGGTGAAATTCATTGACTTCCTACGGAATTTCAATATTAAGTACATACTTGATTTATGTACAGTTATCTATGTTATGTAGATGCTTTGTGGGTTAGATCAAGGTATTTCAAGAACAACATGTTTGATGTTGTGTCATGTGTTTGTGTTACCACACGTTGTATGCCTTAAGTAAAGGTACAGATATTTCTCCTGTACTCACGCAATATTAAATGGGATAATGGTTGGTAAATAAGATGGTGTTCTAAGGCTCACAAAAGCAATGTCAGTTTTAAATTATGCTGGGTACTTTGGTATTGGTATTGGTATTTTTCAATTAACGTCACACTGGAGCAACACAACGGGCTATTTGGGTACTTTGGAGGCTAAGGTGTACGTATACACTAGAAGATTTTTTTTTTAATTCTGACTGCAAAAATCCAACTTTTTTACATTATATCATTGGTTTGTGCTTAAAACCCTTTCAGTGTAAAAAATTCAGATTAAGCGACTCATTAATTACCGAATTTAGATATAATTAGCTAATTAGAGCATGTGTTTTGAACAGTGATATCTCAAATTCTAATTTGTAAAGAAAGGCAATTCCTGTTGAAAATTATTCCTAATATTATTCTTCATGTTTAGGATCTCTATCAAGTTGCTAGGGAGAATAGGTTATATTTTTTACAATTTGTTTCACCAAAGAAGTCTAAAAAATCAAAATGTTTTCAGGAAGTTTTAACATTTAAAAATCAACTAGCGATTCATTTCTTAACTAATAACTCCAACTGAGGGTCAAGACATCCACTGTATTATATATATTATAAGGACACAATAATTATAATAGATTAATGCGTCTTGAGTTATCACTGTTTGAACAAAGCATCACATTGCAAAAACACAGTTCAAAAATTGAGCTAAAAGTTTTGGAAACATGTTTGTATTGTATATGGTGACAATACCTAAAGGAAACCCTTGTAACTAGAAAACTATTTTGAATATTTACAAATTCTTGATACCGTTTGAAAGCTAGAGTTGAAGAATATTTTGAATTCATAAAAAATATTGATATTATCAATGTTCGTGATTTCTAGTGTATACAATACACCTTAATTAGACTTTTTTCAGTAACTTGTTTCCTTCCATTGAACGATCGTAACGATTTTATAGCTTTTGAATATTGTCGGAAAGCTTGGAAAAGGCTTTTCGCTTTTCTGCGTTGTGAAATTTTGAGTGTCATGAGATTTCCGAGTTGTATGGTATTGCTTTTACCCTATAACACACAAACATAATGACTGAATAATCGCATCTATTGGCTGTAAGTATTCATGGATTCTTCCAACCTCTAAAAAGATACTATTGGTCCGTTTCTTAGAATAGAATCACTTGGAAAGATACTATTTGCTCTTTTCCTCAGAATAGAACAATTTGAAAGGATTTCATTGATCCTTTCTTTAGAATATAATCCTTTGGAAAGAGATTTTATTGGTCTTTTTCTCAGAATAGATTTCTTTGGAAGAATTCTATTGAACCTTTTCTTAGAATAGAATCGTGTGGGAAGATTCTATTACTTCTTTCCTCAGTCAGGCAGAGAATACTGCAGGTTGCGAGGTGGAATTATGCGTGTAAACCCCTCAGAGGGTTAACGTAGTTGAAATCAACAGAATTCGTTTAGTAAATCTTAAACGAATATATAGCCCATTGTGTTGCTCCAGTGTGACGTTAATTGAAATACAAAAAAAAAAAAAAAAAAAAAAAAACGAATATAAGATTTCTCTTGTATCACATGATTTCTAAGTAATCTAGAATTGATTTTACACCACAACACACTGAATGACTAAATAACCACACGTATTGGTTGAAAGAATCTATGAATTCTTTCAACCTTTGGAAATATTATATTGGTTCTTTGCTTAGAATAGAATTATTTGGTCAAATTATTTACGCCTTTTAATAAGAAAAGATCCTTTAGAAAGATCATATACCGCTATTTTAATACCCTTATCTTATTAGCCCTACCACCCTTTAAAGTTTGGTCCGGAAATTTCAAATTAACTGTTCAATTTGACATAAAACTTCCATTATTTCTGTTTCATTTCAATACCGAAAAACGAATCTTATTCAAAACACATTAATTCACAACCTCAATCAACTAAGCTAGTTTACTATCCTTATCAGCTCTACCACCATTTAAAGTTTGGACAGGAAATTTCAAATCACCTAGTAATTCAAAAATTGTTTTAGCTTATTGAAGTTGTATCGATTCTGTAATTCCCAGCAATTGAAATACAGTGACTTTTCAATTTGTCATACAACTTCCAATATTTCTGGGGCCGCGGTAGCCCAATTGGAAGAGTAACTGATTAGCAACTGGAGGGTTGCGAATTCGAAACCCGGTCCAACTAAAGACCGCCGTGTACGCGGGGGCTGGTGCACGTTAAAACGGTCGGGGCCTCAAATGTCCTCACGTTGCGTGGTGTGGAAGTTTGAAGAATTGGGTGCCATTTCAGGTGTTGATCTCGTCGTCTGACCGTGGTTCAAATACGAGGTGTCCTCGGGATTAGTCCCGGACCGTCACCAATCCTTATCCTTATAGCCCGCTGTGTCGCTCCAGTGCGACAATAATAGACTACCTACCTACCTTAGAATAGAATATATTGGAAAGATTATACAGCTTTTTTTCTTGGAACAGATTAATTTGGAAAGATTTTATTATTAAATAAATTAATTCGAATAGAATCCTTGGGGAAATTCTATCCTTCATTTCCTTGTAGTAGAATCCTTTTGAAAGATATTCTATTCTTATTTAGTTATAATAGAATCCTTTGGAAAGACTGCTCCTTTCCTTGGCGAATCCTTTGGAAAGATGCATTTGATCCTTCCTTAGAATACAATCCTTTGGTAAGATTCTGAACGTGATTAAAATACGAGGTGTTGTTCTCTGGTCTTTCCCTTCGGAATTGATCCCGGACCGTCACAAATAGCCCATTGTGTTGCTCCAAAGCGACTTTAATTATCTACCTACCCCTACCAATATTTCTGTTTTATTTCAATAACGAAAACTGAATCTTATTCAAAATTTCCTAATACACAACCTCAATCAACTAAGCTATTTAATATCTCCTTATCAGCTTTCAAAACTTGAAATTAATATAATTCTAGAGTAATTACGTGCCATCCTTTATACTAAAATTTAGTCTCAGCTTGCGCTTAGTGCCGATTAAGCTGCCAACTAATCGTTGACTATGCGAGTTGAAAGTGTTCCAATCTAATATGCATTCGTGCTATTGGCAGTTTTCTGGATCAAGATTAGCAGATTGGTAATTGATTGAAAGTTGATGACCGTCACCTGGAACTGAGCTGACTCGGTCTAAGTATAAAGAGTTAATTTAGCAAGACTTTCTAGTAAAGATTACGTCCAATAGAAATGTATGTTTCTAGTTTAATTAAACTAGAAACAGGGAACTTGGAAATTTGATTGTCGCGATGTACAGTTTGGAAGATTGAAGTTTTGTTATTTTTTAAGATTGTTGATGGTTTATACATATTTTGTTTAAACACATATGGGTAAGTTTCGAACGCCGTAAAACCTTGAAAATCTGGCATCGAAGGGACCGGACGACTACCGGATTTCCGGATTTTATCCAAAAATTGCATAAATGGCGTTGCTTAACGCACGTACTTACACGTAACAGGTCACTTTCCTGAAATTTGAGAGTTTACGTTTTATAAATGTAAATAAATAAAAGCGCTTTGAAGGAGAAACTAAAATATTTATTTCAAGATTTTACGAATTTCTAATAATAAAGCACGTACTAATACGTAACAGATCGCTTTAACGAAAAGTTGCATGTCTACGTCTTATTAATGTAAATAAATAAAAACGCTTTCAAAGAGAAATTAAATATCTATATAGACATTTTACTAACTTCCAAAAGTAAAGTACGTACTTACAAAACAGGAGGAAGGAAGGAGGAGGAATTTCAATTAACGTCACACTGGAGCAACACAATGGGCTATTGGTGACGGTCCGGGATCAATCCCAAAGGGAAAGATCCGAGGACAACACCACGTAATTTTGAACCACGGTCAGATGACGAGGCAACACCTGAGCTGGCACCCCACTCTCCAAACTTCCACACCACGCCAACGTGAGGACATTTGAGGCCACGACAGATTTAACGTGCACCAGCCCCCTTTGTACACGACGGTGTTTGGCTGGATTCGAACTCGCAACCCTTCGGTTGCAAGTCCGTTACTCTTCCAACCGGGCCACCGCGGCCCCTTACAAAACAGGTCACTTTAACGAAAAGTTTCGTGTTTACGTCTTAGAAATGTAAACAATAAATAAAAGCACTTTCAAACAAAAATTTCGGGTTTGATCCAGGACCATCGCCAATAGACAGTTGTGTTGCTCCTGTGCGACTTTAATTAAATACCTACCTCTAACAGAACCTAGATATTTATTTTAACATTGTACGAATTTCTAAAAATAAAGCACGTACCTACACGTAACAGGTCCCTTTAACCAAAAAGTTAACCAAAAGTTGAGTATCTACGTTTTATGAAAGTAAATAAATAAATAAAAGCGCTTTGAAAGAGAAACGCATTACGAATTACTAAAAATAAAGCACTTTCTAATACAAAACCGTTCACTGTAACAAAAAGTTGCTTGTATACGCCTTATGAATGTAAATAAGTTAATAAAATCACTTTCGAACAGAAACTAAATATTTTAACATTGTACGAATTTCTAAAAACAAAGCACGTACTTACACCTAACAGGTCACAGCTATGAAAAGTTGCATGTTTACGCCTTATAAACGTAAATAAATAAAAACGCTTTGATAGAAAGAGCAAATATCTATTTTATCACTTCACATATTACTAAAAATAAGGCACGTACTTACAAGTAACAAGTCACATGAACAAAAGGTTGCGCGTCTACGGGTTAGAAATGTAAATAAATAAATAAAAGCGCTTTGAAAGAGAAACTAAATATTTATTTGAACGTTTTACGTATTTCTAAAAATAAAGCCCGTACTAATACTTAATAGGTAACTTTAATGAAATGTATCTACACCTTATAAATGCAAATAAGTAAATAAATAAAAGTTTTTCCAAAGAGAAACTTAACATTAATTTTAAAATTTTACAAACTTATAAAAATTAAACACGTACTATTACGTAACATAATACGCAGACATGTAATTTTAACGAAAAATTGCATGTCTGCGCCTTATATTAATGCAAATAAGTAAATAAAAGCGCTTTTAAATTACTAAAAATAAAACACGTACTTACCCGTAACAGGCCACATTAACAAAAAGTTGCGTGTCTACGCCTTTTAATGTAAATAAATAAAAACGAATTTCAAAAAATAATGCTATAATGCAAAGAAAAGCTGTTGACTTAGATTTAAAACAATTTAATTAGTACATTTCGTCGGCTTACAATGAAACACACTACGTCAAAATTTTCGAAACATGAGTTTTTTAGCTTTCCTAAACCAGAATGCGGTGCTTTTTAGAGTAATTAAGCTCACTGCGCCCTTTTTCTTTTCGTGTAAGTTAATTTCTACTTGGGAACACATTTAGCGAGAGTTAATGTTTCCCCTCTTTGTTTACTCAGAACAATATTTTTGATTTCCTGTGTTTTATTTTTCAGCTGACGATATGCATATATTTAATGTTAAGTCCGTAGTTCTTTTAAGATTTACTAAACATCTGTAATTTCAACTACTTTAACCATATGAGGGGTTTACACGCATAATTCCATCACGCAACCTGAAATTTCCCCTGCCCGACTTCCATTCAATTGTGACCTTCTTGACCAATGGAATACTTTCAAATATTCTAAGGAAAAGAGCGATAGAATTTTTCCAAAGGATTTTATTCTAAGAAGCAATATAATCTTTCCAAATGACTCTATTTTTAAGAAAGGAGCTATAGAAAAAAAAATCTTTCCAAAGGATTCTTTTCTAAAGAAAGCACCCATAGAATATTTGAAAGGATTCCGTTCTAAGTAAATGAGCAGCAAGAGCTTTCCAAATGATTCTATTCTAAAGAAAGGAACAATAGAACCTTTCCAACTGATTCCATTCTACAAAACAGGCCAATAGAATCGTTCCAAAAGATTCTATTCAAAGGACTAATAGAATATTTCTAAAGGTTGAAGAATCTAAGGATTCTTTAGAAAGATGGGGTTACTTAATTTTTTATTAAGTGTGTTTTGAGGTAAAAGCAACCCTACACTACTCGCAAATCTCGTGAATCTTAGAGGATTAAGACTCAAATATAATAAAAAGGTATTTTACTCTTTTGAAAAAAATGGTTGCCCAGGAACAGTGCATTAGAATGTAGGTGATCAAATCAAGCATGGAACTAATGAAATTTTGAAGGTAAAAAAGCTGTTAATTTCGCCCATAGCCCGTTGCGTTGCTCCAGTGTGACGTTAATTAAATACCTACCTATCTACCTTCCGAGGACATCACCACGTAATTTTAAACCACGGTCAGATGACGAGGTCACACCTGAGCTGGCACCCCACTCTCCAAACTTCCACACCACGACATTGGAGGCCACGACAGATTTAACGTGCACCAGCCCCCTTTGTACAAGAAGGTCTTTGGTTGGATTCGAACTCGCAACCCTCCGGTTGTTAATCCGTTACTCTTCCAACCGGGCTACCGCGGTCCAGCTTTTCTTGGAAAAAACTTAATTGAAATAAAACCAACATGGTATTGCAGTAGCGTTTATTTCGGATAGTTTATTTGTTAGACTATTTCAAAGATTATTAAACATTTATTTATAAACGTATTGAATAATGTAGCTTATGTTTACTTTTATTCTGAGCATGTGATATCCTATCGTTACTAAACTGAAGTCACGCTAATGTGATCTTCCAGCAGCGTTAATTTTGTACAGCATATTGGCACAAATAAGCCGAATTTATAAACGTATGGTACAATAATAATGTACCTTAAGTTTACCAGTTAACTGAGCATTGGATGTACTGTATTTACTAAATTCAAATCTATTGCTACTAAATTGAAACCAGCGAATATGATTTTCCAGAAGATACGTCTGGCATAAATAAGGTTAATTTATGGACAAATTGTGGAATAATAATGTAGCTTAAGTTTATCTGTTTACTGTGCCTAGGATATACTATAGCTACTAAATGGAAACCAAACCAATGTGGTTCTTCAAGCAGGTACACCGTATTCTTTTTGACATAAATAAGGTTAATTTATGGAAGTATTGTAGAATAATAATGTAGCTTATGTTTACCAGTTTACTGAGCGTGGGTTGTACTATAATTAATAAATTTAAACCAGCCAATGTTATCTTCCGGAGGGTACGTCTGGCACATATAAGGTTAGTTTATAAACATATTCTACAACAATGATGCAGCTTGTTTACCTGTTTACTGAGCTTGGTATATACTGTACAATGCTAAATTGAATCTATAGCTACTAAATTGAAACGACACCAATATGGTCTTCCATAAAATACATTCCATTCTGTTTGGAATAAATAAAGTCAATTTATGAACGTTTTGTACAATATTAAAGTAGCTCAAGTTTACCTGTTTATTGAGCTTGGGACGTACTATGGATACTTAATTGAAATTTATAGCTACTAAATTAAAACTGGTCTCCAGAAAAAACAACCTATTTTGTCTGAAATAAATAAGGTAAATTTATAAACGTTTTGTACAAAATTAAAGTAGATCAAGTTTACCTGTTTACTGAGCATAGGATGTACTATAGCTACATAACGTTCTACCGAAATCACGATGAGGATAGCAATGGATGCAGTGTAGCTCAGACTGTGGATGAAGTGGTACATCTTGCACAGGAACTCCCCAAAAGCCCAGTGGGTGGTCAAGTAGAACGACAGGTTCTGGTACACGCAGAAGAGACCAACGCAAAGGTCAGCCACAGCCAGGTTGGTCAGAAAGAAGTTGGTAATCGTTCTCATTCTTCTGTGCATGATGACTACGATCATAACAAGGAGATTGCCTGAAATAGATTAAATATCATTAGGGCATGCTGTCGCAAAATCTGAAATATGATTGTTGAATGAAGCAACAATGAAAACATTCCGAGTAGAAGCTTGATTACCCGAGGTAACATGGACCGAGACCACCTCGCATAACCGAAAACTCGGATATGATCCTAGTAACATAAAAGAGCATGTACGAAAATGCAGAAACTGTTCACTGAATTACGTGTTACTACTGTTAACCAATAGTAGGTCAGCAGTACGGAAAGCTGACCATTGCGAAAAAATGGGCATGAAAGTGGGTCTAATAATTCCTGTCTCATCAGCGCAAACAAAACCACCTGTCATTCGATAGCTAAGAGAGCAGACTTGTAAGTGACCTTGAGTTCACGCGCCGCGATGAGAGGGAAAGGAGGGGTGGAGGACGCGTTTTAGAAACTTTCCGCTGCACCGTTTTAAATTTCAAATCAATACAACTCGGGACTGCGTAGCGTTATGACATCGAAATTGGTCTCAAATGAAAGCTAAAGTCAAGATCTACCGGTAGGTAGATATGTAGGCATTTAATTAATGCCAAACTGGAGCAACACAATGGGCTATTGGCGAGGATCCCGGATCAAACCCCAAGGGAAATATCCGAGGACAACACCACTTAATTTTGAACTACGGTCAGATGACGAGGCCAACCTCAGCTGGCACCTCTCTCCAAACTTCCAGACCACGACAACTTGAGGACATTTGAGGCCACGACAGATTTAACATGCACAAGCTCCCTATGTACACGACGGTCTTCGGTTGGATTCGAAATCGCAACCCTCCGTTGCTAATCCGTTACTCCTCCAACCGGGCTACCGCGGCCCACGCAAACTCCAAGGATATAGGATGCTTCCTTCATGATGTTGCATTTTCGATGGACAGCAGTGTATTTGGAGGTTGTCTGCTTCACCACTGGGATATATAACAACTTAAAAATGTATTATATATATATATATATATATATATATATATACAATAAAAGACACGGTCTTCCTTTTTTAAAAGCATCGGATCATAAATATTTGAAATCCGCAACTTAATTATGCTCCTACTATTAATAGAGATGCAATTGAATGCTTCATTCATGGCGCTCAATATATTTCAAGGCTAGCATGTACTTTGAAGTTAGCTATTCCGCTAATGTGGGATATACGAGTATACCAACTAAAAACTAATATCGCTATTTATCAATAAAAATTACAAACTAAATTAAGTTACTACTATTAAAGTATACAATAAAAAACACGGTCTTCCTTTTTTAAAAACAACGGATCAAAAATATTTGAAATCCGCAAATTAATTACGCTCTTACTATTAATAGAGATGCAATTGGATGCTTCATTCATGACGTTGTATTTTCCAAGGCCAGTAGTGTATTTTGAGTTCAGCTATTCCGCAAATGTGGAATATATAACAACTTAAAAATAATGTCGCTCTTTATCAATAAAATTACAAACTAAATGAAGTTGCTATTAAATTATACAATAAAAGACACGGTCTTTCCTTTTTAAAAGCATCGGATCAAAAGTATTTGAAACCCGCAAATTAATTACACTCTTACTATCAATAGGGATACAATTGGATGCTTTGTTCATGGCGGTGTATTTTCCAAGGCCAGCAGTGTATTTTGAGATTAGCTATTCCGCTAATTGGGGATATATAGCAACTTAAAAAAATAACATCGATGTTTATCAATAAAAATTACAAACTAAATGAACTTGCTTTTAAAGTATACAATAAAAGACACGGTCTTCCTTTTTCAGAAACATCGTATCAAAAATATTTGAACCCGCAAATTAATTATGCTCTTACTATCAATAGAGATACAATAGCCACATTCATGTTACTTATTCTGCCCTCCGGCTACTTGTGTGCCTAGGACATGTATACCAAGTATCTTTGTGTACCAAGATCTAACAAACACCCTAGGATATTAATTCAATCGAACTAAGTGAACAAAGACTGAATCGCTCAATTTCAACACAATGTGATTAATGACCTTTTCGAAATGCATCGGAAAATGCTTACTCTAGATAAGAATCGTGAAGGATGAAAAATTTATGAAGAAATTAATTCCGATAAAAATGACTAGCGTGAACTATATATACAGACAGGTTTGAGTAAAAGTACACAGAAGAAATTTATTGAATGGGCTGTGCTTGAATGCTGATCTCCCTGAATTTTGCTTTTGCTATACTTTTAATTTTATCCCTCTAAGCGTCTGAGATTTGCGAGTAGTGTAGTGTTTCTTTACCCGGTATTGCACATAATGATTAAATAGCCAGTTTTCTAGAGTCCATGGGTTCTTTCTGCCTTTAGAGAGAGATTCTATTGATGCTTTCCCTAGAATAGAATACTTTGGAACGATTCTGTTGTCCCAATCTGTAAAACAGCATCCTTTGGGGGAAGCTGAATTAACGTCTCACTGGAGCAACACAACGGGCTATTGGCGACGGTGCGGGATCAATACCGAAGTCTAAGATATGAGGACATCTTGACCGTGGTTCAAAATTACGTGGTGTTGTCTTCGGATATTTCTCTTCGGGTATGATAGATATTCTTTAGAGAGGTATTTGATATAACATCGCACTTGAGCAACACGAGTAATAAGCAATAGAATCTTTCAAAAGAATTCTATTACAAGGAAATGATCAAAAGAATATTTCTAATGGATTTTTTTCTTTATTCCAAGGAAAAGACCAATAGAATCTTTCCAAATTAATCTTCTCCTAGGAAAGAAACAGTATAGACTTTCTAATGGATTCTAAAGTAGGTAGGTAGTTTATTAACGTTGCAATGGAGTAACACAACGGGCTATTGGCGACGGTCTGCTCCAATCCCGAAGGGAAAGATTCGAAAGAATGTCTCGTTATTTTGAACCATGGTCAGATGTCGCGATCACACCTGATCTGGCACCCCACACCAAAAAGAGGACATTTGAGGCCACGAGAGATTTAACGTGCACAAACCCCCACGTACACGACGGTCTTTAGTTGGATCGAGCTTCGAACTCGCAACCCTCCGGTTGCTCATCCATTACTCTTCCAACTGGGCTACCGCGGCCTCATCTTTCTAAAGAATCCATGGGGTTCTCTCAACCTTTAGAAAGATTCTATCCTTTCTTATAATTATTGGGAACGACTTTATTGACCCACTCTGTAAAATAGAATCATTTGAAAAGATTCTATTAGTCCTTTCCTTAGAATAGTATCTTTTGGAAAAATTTTATTGCTCCTATCCCAGGAATCATTTGGCCAGATATTTAACACTCTGTATGGACTATACCAATCTATCCTAGACTGATATATCCTAGACCAAGGCGTCATTCCAGGCCCGGATTTTCAACGGCATACATCGCTACACGAATTCGGAACTTTCCGTTGAAATCCCTTGTTCCATTCCCAATTCCTCTTCTTTTCCTTTTCACCACATTTTTACTTGACTTTGTCTTATGTTTGGCGCAGCTTAGCTAAATATGGCCCTTGCGCCATAAAACCTAAAAGCAACCAATCATTGAAAATCCTACGCTATCATTTGTTGTTATATCGCCAAACGAGGCTATAAGATGTCAAATCGGCCAACCAAGTCAATTTTTCACAGAGCAGTCACGTGACTGCTAGTCTACAGGTTTGGTCACACTTTTTGAAGCTCTTTTCAACAGCAATGCATGCAGTTGAAAATCCTAGCGGGCAATGATGCCTTAAGTCACAGAAACGATGTTATGAACTGACCTAAACAGTGCCCTCTACCACCCAAACGAGGCATTTCCAGAAACATTCTTTGACAAAAATGTTTATTTTGTCAAAGAACGTCTATCACCCTTTACAATTTGGCCGGATATTTTCTAAACAACCTGCATATTTTTGTTTCAATTTGTACTTTTCGAACCATTGAAACAGTTTCAATGGCCTAATGATTTGAAACTAGAGAAAAGGTCTTTTAATTATAGGTAGTACGGAATACTAGATTGTGATATTGAGGTTAAAAATGGGAAATGTTTATTGAAACATGAACTATATCCTGATTTATGAACAGATCTTCTTTCCAATTATTTTGTAGCAATTAAATTCCTTATCAGAGCGCAGTTGAAAGCTCAGTCAATTATGCAGATGATAAACGAGGTGCCCCAATTATAACAAATTTATTGGAAATGAGTTCCCTTTTTATTTGTGTAATTGCAGCGTAGTGATACACTTATTTTCTTTGCCCACGTACCGGGACTACTTAGAATGACGCATTACGTAAATATAATTTGGTTTTAGTCTTCTAATTTAAGTAATTTACTTCGCTGTTTCAGGAATAAATTTCTACTCATTTGGTGCATACAAAGAATCTCATTTGATTTTATAGTGCTTGGTACGCGATTGAGACTTGAATATTGAATTGGCTGAAAACCGTGTTGTTGATTGATTCTGTAGTTAAATTGTTGAATAGAATGAACTTGTGAATTGTTTGGTGGATGCCATGAGTAGTATAATGTTTCGGTGCGTGGTACTCATGAAGACTGATTGAAAATTAACAGAGGCAGTTAAATAGTTGGATAGAATGAACTAGTGGATCCTACCTATGGAATTCTATGTAATGGTTTGTTGTTTCAATGCGTGGTCTCAATGAAGTTTTGGATATTAAATTGGCTGAAAATTTGCACTGGCAGTTGATTGTTGACTTCAATTGTTGGATAGAATTACTACTGGTTAATTCTACCTATAGGATTCCATGGAATGGTTTGGTGTTTCAGCGCGTTGTACTCATTCAAGTCTTGAATAATAGATTAACTGAAAGTTTGCGTTGGCAAATTGTTCTGGATAAATGGACTAGTGAATCCTACTTATGTAATAGTTTGTTGTTTCGGTGATGGGACTCAGACATGACTTGAATACTATATTGGCTGAAAAATAGCATTGTCACTTGAATTGTTGAGTTTAATTGTTGGATGGAATGAACTAGTGAATCCTACCTAGGATATGCTATGGGATTTTATAGAATAGTTTAATGTTTCAGCGCGTGGTACTTATGCAAGTCTTGAATTGGCTGAAAGTTTGCATTAACAGTTAAAGTGTTGGATAGAATGAACTAGAAACAAGACTTAGATAAAAATCTAACCAAGCTCTGTCAATACACACGTGTGTGAATTCAGATTGAATGTTTCTGAAAATCAATCGTTATTCTACAATTGCAAGCATTAAAATTGAATATTGCACCCTGAATATTCAATCGAATTACGAAACTTTATAAGACAACCCTTAACATACGAAAATAGCCTATTTCATATCTTCTAATAATCTAATTCTAATTTTAATTCTAATAATTTTTAATTAGAATTAATATCTTTTAATTAAAAATTTTCACACTCATAAATCTAACCAAGATCTGGCAATACACGCGTGTGTGAATTGAGGTTGAATGTTTCTCAAAATCCACAGTTATCCTACAATTATGAGCATTAGAATAGAAGATTGAATCCTGAATCTTCAATCGAAATATGAAACTTCCAAAACTAACCCGAAAACAGCTAACTCAAATTAGTTTCTTTGAATTACAAATTTTCACAACTGAGTAAATCCAACGAACCTATCACTACTAATTAGGAATTCAGATTGAATGTTTCCCATCGTTATCCTACAATTGTATGGATTAGATGCGTGTATGAATTCAGATTGAATGTTTCTCAAAATCCGTAATTATCCTACAAATGTGAGCATTAGAACCGAAGATTGAATCTTTCAATCGAAATATGAAAATCCCAAAACTAACCGTAAAACAACTAATTTAAATTAATTTTTCTTCCAATTAAAAATGTTCACAACTGTAAATCTAACCAGGCTCTGTCAATACAAACATGTCTGAATTCAGATTAAATGTTTCTCAAAATCAATCGTTATCCTAAAAACGTGAGCATTGGAATCGAAGATTGAATCTTCAATCGAAATATCAAACTTCTAAATCCCGAAAACAGCTAATTCAAATTGATTTCTTTTAATTAAAAATTTTCACAACTGAGTAAAAATCCAACCAACCTCTGTCAATATTAATTAGGAATTCCGATTGAATGTTTCCCATAGTTATCCTACAATTGTATGTATTAGATGCGTGTGTGATTTCAGGTTGAATGTTTCTCAAAATCCATCGTTATCCTACAATTGTGAGCATTATAATCAAGGTCGAATCCTGAATCTTCTATCGAAATATGAAACTTCCGAAACTAATCCAAAAACAGCTACTTCAAATTGATTTATTTCAATTAAAAATTTTGATGACTACTATTAATTAGGAATTCAGATTGAATGTTTCCAATCGTTATCCTACAATCGTATGGATTAGATGCGTGTGTGAATTCAGGTTGAATATTTCTCAAAACACATCGTTATCTTACATTTGTGTGCATTAAAAACAATTTTTAAAGACGATGCAGACATCGTTTTTGTCTGGGGGGTTTTGTCCACATCCATTCGTGACGAAGCTGCATTAAGCAGCGGAGGAAAACACAATTTCGTTGATGAAAGAACAAATAGAAAAAGAAACTGAGATCTGTTTTATGTTTAGGGGAAGTCTGTTCCGCTAACTCTTCAAAGAACTTTCCCTTACACTTACTTAAAAGTACTCCCAATGATATTTTAAAAGCATTAACAGGAAGGGATAACATTAAGCTGCTATTTCCTTTGACAATAGTTTGTTACTGTAGGGAAATCAATAAATGTCTTTCCTACTTTATTGAAAACACAAATTCTATTTCTTTTGTTACTTATTATTTGATTTTGTTACTACTATTGAAAGCGAAGTCATGTTAAATACTGTCATATTTGCAGAAGTGTCCAATTAATCTTTGGAATGAATGTGGAATAGTGATAGATATGATTTATGCAGATGTAAGTACTTGGAGGGAAAGGAGCAGTATAATCTTTCAGAAGGATTCTATTCTTAGCAAAACAGCAATATAACCTTTCCAAAGGATACTATTTCAAGGGAGGGACCAAGGGTATCTTACTAAAGGATTCTATTGTAAGGAAAAGACCAATCTTCCCAAATGATTCACTTCCAATGAAAGGAACAGTATAATCTTTACAAGTGATTCTATTATAAGGGAAAATGAGCAATATAATCTTTTAAAAGGATTCGATTTCAAGGAAAGGACAAATAGAATATTTACAAAGGATACTATTCCAAGAAAAGGATCAATGGAATCTTTCCAAATGATTCTCCTCCGAGGAAAGGAACAATAGGATCTCTCCAAAGGAATCTATTCTAACAAAAGAGCAATAGAATCTTTCTAAAAGATTGAAAAAATCCATGGATTCTTTCCAACCAATAGATATAATTATTTTATCATTAAATATGCGTAGGGTAAAATCAATACTACATTTCTGAGAAGTCTCGCGACGCTCAGAGGTTAAAAGAGTTAAAAACGACTCCAAATTAGGTAATAAATTGAAACGTAATCGCTGCAAATGGGACCACCAACTACCAAAGTTGTTCCTCTTGGTGTGAGCGCGAAAATTACTTGAGGACCCTTTGATTGTAAAGGGTCAAGTGTTGAAGACTCATCGAGACCCTTTCAGTAACTTATAAAGCATCATGCCCTTCCAGGCATATCCATGACCCCATAATAAAGACCGCAAGGACGACTTCTTTCCCTTAATTTAGATAACGGGACCATAGAGGAAGTAAAAACTAGAGTGAGCAATAGTAATCTTTCTACGTGCCCATGATCATGTGACCAAAACTAGTTGTAACGCGACCTTTCGTCTGCTGTGTGGAACCTAGCATTCATTATGATTGGACCACAGGACGGGAGAAGACGCCCATCCATTGATTCATCATCTGATTGGTCCGCGCGAGTTAGTAGTAGACTCTAGCGATTTTATCATTTTTTCGCCACATTTTAAAAATGCATATTCACACACCTACCCTGTTATAAGATGTTATATCGCCAAACGAGGCAATAAGATACCAACTTGGTCAAACAAGTCAATTTTCTACAGAAAAGTCATGTGACTATTAGTCGACATGTTGGACAAACTTTTTGAAGCTCCCATGAATACCAATGCTCAGTGTACATATATTTTACATCTATGGTTCCGCGGACAACACCTCGTATTTTTGAATCATGGTCAGATGACGAGGTAACACTTGAGCTGGCATCCCACTCTTCTGTGAACATCTGTACTTACAACTGATAATTTAAATCATAGACGTCAAATGTAAGTAGGTAGTAGCATTGAACAATCGGCCAAGTAAATTTTCCATAGAACAGTCACGTGATTACTAGTCGACAGGTTGATCACACTTTTGAAGCTCGTCTCAATAGCAATGTTGAGTCTACTTACATCTGACGTCTTTGGACGGGCCGTCTGAGCCGTTTAAGTAGCCAAGAGACAAAAATCTGTTTCGACACTCCGTATGCAGAGGTTTACTGCATAGTTTAGACTATAAAGGATGCTTTTTTTTTATCATTTTTATAACTTCGTCAAATGTCAAGTAAATGACATACACATAAAGAAAGTTTTACTGTCACATAAGAGAGAAAACAAAGTAGAGTAAGCAGTGCTAATATTTTTGTGTGCCCAGGTTCATGTCACCTAAACTAGTAGTAATGTGACCTTAAACTAATTTCATCTGCCGAAAGAAAATGAACATTCATCATCTGATTGGTTCACGGGGCGGAAGATAACGTCCATCCATTGATTCATGATCTGATTGATTCGCCCAATATAATAGACTTTGTCGATTTCACCATTTTTGTCGCCACCCTATAGAAATTAGCATTTACACACCTACCCAGTCGTAACATATTACATCGCCAAACGAAGCAATAAGATACCAAATCGGCTAACGAAGTCAACTTTTCACGGAGCAGTCACGTGACTACTAGTCGACATGTTGGTCACACTTTTTGAAGCTCCTCTCAATAGCAATGCTCATTCTACTTACATCTGACGTCTATGGGCCGGCAGTCTGAGCCGTTTAAGTAGCCAAGAGACAAACGCTGTTTCGACAATCCATATACAGAGGGTTAATATATAATTCAGATTATAAAGCGAATCTTTTCATAATTTTATTTCTAACAGCGTAATTAATTGTACCGTTATTTCCTTGTATGTCTTGGATATAATTACCTTTGCCCATAAAGTTATCCATTGATGTGAAAGTTAATTGAAATTTCCTTTATGCCCACAACTTTTCATTTTATAATCATCGAAGTTACTTTATTCTAAAGGCTTTCATTTTCTATAGTTTTTCTTTCTTGTCTGCTACTTTAATGAGACAGGGAATCGTTATTTTGTTTGCGAACATCTTACCCAATTTATTTACCTGTTTTTAAGTTTTTTTGAAAATAATTTTTGACTTTTAAAATACAGCTCACATTTCTTCTCCCTTTGTCCTCTTCTGTTTGCAGATGCACTTGAAAGACAAGTGTGTTCTTTGTGGAGTGTTGTGAAAGGTGTTGACAGAGGCTGGCGGTTTCACTTATGAGATATTGATGTGTCATAAATAAACTTTTAACACACATTTTAACATTTTTAATGATGGTTGGTTAGGGTTTTAGGGTGCAAGGTCCAGTAACGGACAAGTTGCGAAAGCAAGACGAAATGAAAATCAGTAAGTATCGATAACAATTTCAAAATAAACTTCACTTATGAGATATCACGCATGTGTGTCCTAAATTAAATTTTAAAACAAATTTTAACATTTTTAATGACGGTTGGTTAGGGTTTTATGGTTCAAGGTCCAGTAACAGACAAGCTGCGGGTAAAGCAAGATGAAATGTAAATCAATTAGTATTGATAACAATTTCAAAATAAACCAACAATTAAATGATACTAAAAACCACATGGATGTACGAGGAATAAAATATTAAAACACTTCAAAGTTATGAGTGAATTCTGGATTAAAATTTGCTGTCATTTATACAAAATCATGAATATAAGGAATTGATGATTTAAAACATGTTGACTAGCAACATGGTGTATACTGCAAAAGTTATTATTGATAAATATCGAGATGTGAATAGTAAACAAATGGAGTATTTCTCACGCTTGGCATAAGAGATCGCCATTTGTTTGGTCAGCAGTCCTATGGCACACATGAATGAAATCACAATCCTTTTATCGCCATAATCAAAATTGGCCACAACGTCCAGTGACCAAATAAGTGGGACAAATTGTCGACAACTTATATTGCAACGTTTTAGTAGATAACTTATTAATGGTAACTTGTTGTTTTAGTCTTGCTTTGCAAAAGATCGTCACTTGTTTGGTCACCAGTCCTGTATCCCCTTAAGTAAAATCATTATAATGCTATCGCCATAATCAAAATTAGCCGCAATTTGTCCAGTTCCCAAATAAGGGGGACAAATTGTCTGCAACCTTTACTAGAATTTTTAGTAGTTAATTAATCTGTATTAACTTGTCGTTTTAGTCACACTTTGTACAAAAGATTGCCGTTCGTTTGGTCGCCAGATTTGTAATAATAAAATCCTTTCGATATAATCCCTTTCCTAATTTTAGCCTTTCGACATAATCAAAATTTTCTACAATTTGTCTCGTATCCAGTGTATTAGTGGGAAAGATTGTCTACAACGTTATAGTAATCACCTCCCTTAATCATGTGCCCTCAGGTGCACATCTTTAGATGTCAACGGGCTTCAAGGATCCGAGGTACTCTAGTGATCTTTTCTTTTCCCATGGGGTTTATTGTCTTTAGTAAACCAAGTGTCCTTTTCTGCTATCATCCCACTACTTTGATCCTAATATCTTTTTCCCTTTCAGGACATTTTTTACTTAAAGTTGTCTGTCTTGTGTTTGGCGCAGCTTGGCCAAACATGGCCCTTGCGCCACAAAACCGCAAACCAATCCTTAATCATGCCTTTGAATATCATTAAAGTGATAAAATACCCTCACACCTTCAACACATTCAAAGAACCCCTTCCGACTTCTATTTTAGTTAGAGTTCAATATAAAACTTCTCGAGCTTATTGAAAAGGTAGCCACCTACCACACCTTATTCTCCGAGAAGTTTGAATTAGGTAGACCAAAAACCCTTCAAACAACTCCGCGGTACGAGTTTTTCTGGCATTAAAGCTTTCGTATACTTCCGTGCCCTTCAGGTGTAGAACTAAACAAAAGAATAACATGAAAAGTATTTTCTTTATCTGCGATGGGTTCAGTTCGTTTCCGCTGAAATTGTTACAGAAAGAAGACGCCGCAACTTTTTCTTCACCGTCCATTGGACAAACAGCGAGTCCAAGAAAAATCCTCAATAAAACACAAAAAGTACCTTTCGCTCCATTCATTAAGCCTTTCCAAAAGTCAGACCCAAACTGACTCTAATATTGGATGACGCTCTCTCTTGGTTAGTGCAGTGAGGGATAGTTTTATAACTGAACAAAAGCTTTACAAATTGCAATGCAAAGAAAAATCTCTGACAGTTCTTGTGGAGAGTTGGGAAAAGAAATAAAACGAAAAAACTGGCCTGAAAATGTATTCAGAAATATTTCGGAAATCTCATTTCTTGCGGCGTTTTCGCGTGATTTCCTCTCTCTAAAAGGTAAAGTCCTTCCACTGTTCTGTTTTAAGGTAGGAAAGGTAAGTTTTCTTTGGTTCTATAGAAAAAATTCCGAGCAGCTTAAGCAGCCTTTCAAAGATTTTCTAGAGGTCGGAATGGTAGTATTTTTCGATTCGAATCCTGTACGAATTCGGCTGTTTTTATTTCAGACAAAAAGCTTATAAAAAAGCAAACACATTCGCGATCTTTGAAAAAATATTCATAGCCTCAAAATGAACCATAGTACCGATTGTATTGCTCATCAAAATGTAATGGTAAAGCTTGGTGAAAAATTGTAAAAGGCACTTATAGGGTAAAAAATCAACACCGTGTTAGAATTGAGTTAAGTAGAAAAATTCATGCAGTACTTAATATCACAAAATTAATCATAGCCCCGATTGAAATGCTCTCCAAAGTGTAATAGTAAGGCTGGTAAAGCTAAGTGAAAAAGTTGTAAAAATACTGTAATATAATAAAAATCAATATAAAAAGGTTGTGATAGGGTAAAAATCAATGTAAAAAAGTTGTAATACGGTAAAAATCAATGTCAGGTAATAGGCTGAAAATTCATAGGGTGAAAATCAATACCAGGTTAGAATAGATTTTAGTGTAAAAATTGATATATAGTACTTAATATCACAAAAATCAACAAAAAACGTCGATTGCATTGTTCATCAGTGTGTAATGATAAGGTTATTAAACCTTGGTGAAAACATTGTGAATAGGCTTTAATTGAGTAAAATCCAATGCCAAGTTAGAGTTGATTTTAGTGAAAAACTTGATATTTATATATATATATATATATATATATATATATATATATATATATATATATATATATATATATATATATATAGTACTTAATACTACATAAATCAACCAAAGCACCGATTGAATTTCCCATAAAGGTGTTAATGATAAGGCTGGTAAACCTTGGTGAAAATATTATAAGACTACTCTTATAGGTAAACTCCAATGTCAGGTTAGAGTTGATTTTAATAGAAAAATTGATATATACGCGTACAGGGTACTTAATACTACTAAAGAACCGATTGCATTTCCCACCGAAGTGTAATGTTAAAGTTGGTAAGCCTTGCTGAAAACATTGTAAAAAGGCTTTTATAGGGTAAAATCCGATGCCAGGGTAGAGTTGATTTTAATAGAAAAGTTGATATACAGTACTTAATACCACAAAAACGAACCAAAGTACCAATTGAATTGCTCAACGAAGTGTAATTATAATAAGGGTAAATCTTGGTGAAAACATTACAAGACTCTTATAGGGTAAAATGAAATGCCAAGTCTGCGTTGATTTTAGAAAAATTGATATACAGTACTTAATACCACAAAATAAACCAAATCACCGATGGAATTTCCCTCCCAAGTGCAACGCGTCTTCCAACTGATTCAAACGGTCGTTAACATACCATTGATCTATTCCATTCCATATCTCTGTGATAGGAAATTTTATCTGAAATATAGCATATTCATTTTTAGTAGCACCAATGTAAGGAGAAAATCAATGTTTCCTTGTGAAAGCTAATGTATGAGAGGAGATATTGGTTAATCATTTACTGAAGCAAGCAATCCTTTTTAGCTTCAGGGATTGCCCAGATATTTTATGCTTAGCTGAAAAGTGCTTTCCGGAGAAATCGATAGTCATCAAGCAGAGATTCAGTTAGGAAGGTACAGCCTGGCTGACAAAAGGATTTTCGGCCTCATGCTTTTGGGAAATCCTTACCAGCTACGGGTTCTTTTACTAATGTTTCCCTGACGAGGAAATGATCGTAACAACAGTTGAACTCTAAATTGTCCTGTAATTCTCTTTTAGACGCAAGTAAATTGTCATTTTCCAGGTATTAGGTAATATGTGATAGGATGGGTAATGGCTTTGAGCGTCCAGGTGCTTATCTGAGAGCGATATTTAACTAGTGTAATTTTATGTTGAAATGTTTGAATAACCACATATTTTTCCAGATGGTAATAACCAATAATTTTTCCAGATGTGATTATTAGGGCTAGGATTTTGATTATTTTGTAACTAATTTTTTGCATCAAAGTTTTCACACACTTTTCAGGTACTAAAAATTACGATACATTGATTAGGGAGATGTAATGTGTTTGTAAGGCTAGGATTTTGATAATTTTGCATCAAATACTTTAGATGTACCATTTGAACGGTAGAAGGAACTTGGATTAGTTACAAATAGCCGTTGAATTGAGTATAAATAGCTAATATTATTAGTTCTAGGATTTTGATTATTTTGAAATTATTTTCTTCATGAAAATTTTCAGGTACAAAAAATTACGTTAAATTGATTATACACATTTAATGAGATTATTACAGCTATGCATTTAATGATTATACGGGTTTTTGCATCAAATGTTTCAGATAGGTATAAAAAATTACGATGTGATTACTAGAGTTAGGATTTTGATGATTTTGCATCTTCGCTTAAAATGTTCATATACTTAAAATTACGTGCAATTGATTACGGACACTTAATGTGAGAACTACAGGAAATTATTTATTTTGCATGCTTTTTTGGATCAGATTTGCCAGATACTAAAAGTTACGATGAATTGATTATGGACATTAATTTTGATTACTAGATCCAAGATTTTGATGAGTTTAGATTTTTTTGCATCAAAATTTTCAGATACTAAAAATTAGTTTGAATTAATTATGGATATTTAACGCGATTACGAAGGCTAGGAATTTGATGATTTTGAATGCTTTTGCATCAAATGTTTCAAACACTAAAAATTGCGTTGAATTGAAAGTGGACATTCAATACGATTACTAATATTAGGATTTTGATGATTTTGCATCCCATTTTTCAGGTCCTAAAAATTACGCTAAATTGATTATGGACATGTAATGTGATGTGTTGGGTTAGTATTTTGATGATTTTGCATCAAGTGTTTTAGATATTAAAAATTACCGTTGAATTCATTATAGACATTAAATATGATTATTAGTCTAGGATTTTTTGATTATTTTTCAACTGCGTTTTGCATTAAAGTTTTCTGATGGGTATTAAAAATTTACGATAAATTGTTCGTGCACATTTAATATTATTACTAGTTAGGTAGGTAGGTATTTTAATTAACGTCGAACTAGAGCAACACAATGGGCTATTGGCGAAGGTCCGAGATCAAACCCGAAGTATTACTAGTTAGGATTTTGATGATTTTCATCTTTCTTCGTATAAAATTCCTACTAAATGAAAACACGACTGTTTCAGAGAGTAATTGGTTCAGTATGAACTCTAAAGATTTTGGTTCACACTTTTCCTACCTCACCTTATTCGCTTGACTTTAACTTTTTGGAAATTAAAACGATTACTCTAAACTAAAACCGGAATATATTTTCGGTTACGTCAATGCCTTTGGAAGCGCAATACAAATATTTCAATTACACCTCAACTCGAAAAAATCATATTTTAATACAATAAACTGCGCTTGTAGAAAAAATTGATATTTCTCCATTAAAAAACCCCCTCTTTTTAATCTCTACTAATTGAGAACAGGATTGTTTCATAACTTCAAACATTTTATTTTTTGTCCAGTTTCCAAGGCTTCCGCTCTAAAACTTATTTAAATTGTTTTTCCCGGAATTTTCCTAAGCAACTTGAATGAAACTCCAAGGGATCACGGGAATCGTAATTGTATGTAAATTCTCTGGATGTTTATGAATTCCTCACCCCTGAGTACTAGGGGAAGGAAATTTCAAAGTATTCATTCTCTCAAGAGTTTGAGTTCTGGATTAGTTTCGTGGATTAAATTAGAGAAAAGTCTCCGAAACATATGAGTTCTATGGTGTGTGCCATCTGTAGTCTTAGTGATATTTACCATAAGCGTTGGTGCACATAATTGAGGATCGTATTATGGGAATGTATGTAGATGTCGGGATTTAATTAAGATCCGAGGTGGGCTTGAAATCTGGACCACTAAGCCGTCTTTGCTTTGGTTCTTGTTCCCAGGAGAAGTAAAAACCAACCCCTAACCTGAGATCAAAGTAGATTACGAGGCACTTTGTTTTTGACAGTGTTCCGGATTTTAATGAACCAAGTCTTCTATTCCGTTTCAGAAATGAAGGAGTCGAGAACAGATGGGGATTTTCAGTACAAGCAAACCAGACGGTCTGCGAAGATTTTGCTTCTGCTGTCCAAATGCTCTACATCAAGGGTGTCAAACTGGCGGCCCGCGGGCCTCATGTGGCCCCCGATGTAATTTTTTGTGGCCCGATGCTCTGAAATAAAATGAAAACAGGACAACATGTTATGAAGAAAATAGCACTTAGGGAAGATCGAGGCAATACCGTAACACAATTTCGTCATGTTAAAAATGTGTGAGCAACTATTTTCGTCCATGAAATTAAATAAAACGGCCTACAGATCAAGATTAACTGATAAACATCTATCTGCCATAATGAAGATCGTCTGTTCTCAGTCTTTGAATCTAGATATTGGAAAACTAGTAGGAGGAAAGCGCTGGTAAGTTTCCGGTAAAAAAAATTAATTTTAATTTTATAAATAAATTGAATTAAATAAACGTTTAAATAAAAGCAATTATATAGCAATATTACAAATTTTTACCCTAAAATTACTTAATTACATAATGTGTTTTAATTATCCTATCCATATTCCTGAATCCACTTCAAAATATAATTTTAAGAAAATCTGTAAATGTGATGTGGTCCGCGTGAATCTTACCAGTTGCATTAAATGGCCGGTGTTTTAATTGAGTTTGACACCCCTGCTCTACATGATACATGCCGGGGTTACCTTAAAATGGAGTTTATCGCCGTTTCGAGTTAATATGTAGGCTGTGACAGTATTTAATTAAGATCCTAGATGAGCTTGAAATCTGGACCACTAAGCCGTCTTTGCTTTGGTTCTTGTTTCCAGGAGAAGTAAAACCAACCCCCTAACCTGAGATCGAAGTAGATTACGAGGCACTTTGTTTTGGCGGTGTCGTGATTTTACTGGGTATTATAGTTAACGTCGCACTGGAGGAACACAACGGGCTATTGGCGACGGTCCGGGATCAATCCCCGAAGGGCGAGATCCGAGGACAACGCCGCGTAATTTTGAGCCACGGTCTGATGACGAGGTCACACCTGAGCTGGCACCCCACTTTCCAAACTTCCACACCACGCCGCCAACGTGAGGACATTTGAGACCACGACAGATTTTAACCTGTCCCCTTTGTACACGACGGTCTTTGGCTGGACTCGAACTCGCAACCCTCCGGTTGCTAATCCGTTGCTCTTCCAACCGGGCTACCACTGCTGCGGATTTTACTGAATCAAGTTTCTTTTTTTTACTTTTTATTCGGTTTCAAAAAGGCAGTAGTTAAAACAGTACGAAAGGGGTTTCAGTGAAAAAAACCAGACGGTCTACGAAGATTTTACTTTTGCTGTCCAAATGCTCTTACGTGATCATGTCTGCGTTACCTTTAAGCGTCATTTCCCGCTCGGATTTTCAACGGCAATTCCGAACTCGTGTAGCGATTCATGCCGTTGAACATCTAGAATAATGTGTATTTATCTCTCTTCTGTGTAAGCAAATCTTTCCTTTTGTGTATATGTTCATTTACTTGGCGTTGTTTGGCTCAGCTTGGCCAAATATCACCTTTGCGCCATAAAACTCCCCCCCCCCCCAAAACAACCTCAATTTACAGAAACCACTGGATTTAGTGGAGTGTATTGAGTTAGAACATTTCTTTTCACAGTTTGCTATGATTGTTTCACTTCTACAGCACACATGAAAGCATTTTTAATTGTTCTTACATCACAATTAAAAAGATTTAGTGATTTACGTAACAATGTTAATTAAATATAATTTCAGCGCATTTGGGACTCTGTTAAGTTCATTCTCTTAAGTAAAGGACATTCCATGAAGCCCTTTTCTTTTAAGTAGAATGCATCTTAGCAATAAGTCTTAAGAAAAGGAAGCTGTTTTTTAATGTGCTTTTTATTGCCGCATTAAGATGTAAAGTTAAGAAATTTCTTTTCATTTAAATTGTTTTTGGTAGTTTGCAACAATCATAAGAAATTAGGTTGGCGTTTAAAGCAAATGTTTTTCATTTGATTCAAGATATTTTTAATGCCATTAAACATACATGCTCATTTGAAAAATATTTAACCCTCTGAAAGGATTTACACGCATATATCTGTTCAGAAACCTGCAGTGGTGCTCCTTGTATGGCTTCCTACTGTTTGACCTTCTTGACCAATAGAACTTTTCCTGTGATTATTTCAACCTATAGATGTGGCGATTGAGACACTAATTGTGTTTGGGAGTAAAACCAATACAACACTACTCGGAAATCTCGTGAAGCTCAGGGGTCAATATTGTTTTTTAATTAACACTTTATAATTAACCTTGACTAATTGAATTTTTCTTAGGTTTCATTCAACCGACCAATGCAGTCATTTAGTCATTATGTGTGTTGTGGGCTTAAACCAATACATTACTCGGAAATTTTGTGAACCTCAGTGGGTTAATATTGTTTTTTATCAACAATTCATAGTTGATCTTAACTAATTAAATATTTCCTAGATTTCTTTCAACCTATAGATGTGGCGATTTAGTCATTGTGTGTTTTGGGAGTAAAAACAATACAACACTACTCGGAAATCTCGTGAAGCTCAGGGGTCAATATTGTTTTTAATTAACAATTTATAGTTAACCTTCTTGACTAATTGAATTTTTCCAGGTTTCTTTCAACTGACAGATGTAATCATTTAGTCATTATGGTGTATTGTGGGCTAAAGACACTACTCGGAAATCTCGTGAAGCTCAGGGGTCAATATTGTTTTTAATTCACAATTTATAATTAACCTTCTTGACTAATTGAATTTTTCCTAGGTTTTTTCAACTGACAGATATAGTCATTTAGTCATCATGTGTGTTGTGGGCTAAAACCAATTCGACACTCAGTGGGTTAATATTGTTTTTATCAACAATTTATAGTTGACCCTAACTAATTGAATATTTCTTAGGTTTCTTTCAAGCAATAGATGTGATGATTTAGTCATTATGTGTGTTGTGGGGTAAGCTAATACTACACTACTCCGAGGAGTCCAAAATAAAAGTCAAAAGAAAAAATCAGATTAAGCTAAATATAAATTAGCTAATTTAGATACAATCATCAAATTAGCATGATTTTTAACAGGGATATCTCAAATTCTAACTTGTTCAGAAAGAATTCTTGTTGGAAATTACTCCTAATATTATTCTTCACGTTTTGACCCTCCATCAAGTTGCTAGAGGGAATAGGTTACTTTTGCAATTGCTTTCACCAAAGAAGTCTAAAAAAAAATCAAGATTTTCCTGGATTTTCAACATTAAAAAAATCAACTAAAAATAAATTTCGAAACTAAAAACTCTGATTGCGGTTCAGAACATTCACTGTATTATATAGATTATAATGATGCAAAAATAATTATAATAGATAAATTCATTGTTGAGTTATCACTGTTTGAACAAAGCATCGTATTGCAAACACACAGTTCTTCAGAAATTGAGTTTAAAGCTTTGCGAACATGTTTGTACTGGTGAAGGTACCAAACGAAAAATCCTTGTAACTAGAAAAGTATTCCGAATATTTACAAGACCTTGGTACTGTTTAAAAGCTCAGAAATTGGAAAATATTTTGAAGTAATAAAAACAAAATCGGGGTGGGGGACATTCTGTCAAAATCGAAGCAATCAATTTTCATGATTTATAGTGTATACATACACCATAAATTGATGTCGAATAACATCATAAGAAGCCATCGTCACTTATATATATAATATATTCTAATGCAACATAATTTTTTGTCATGAATCCTAATTTTCCAAGGCCGCGGTAACCCGGTTGGAAGAGTAACGGATTAGCAGGTGAAGGATTGTGAGTTCGAATTCAACCAAAGACCGTCGTGTACAAATGGGGCTGGTGCCCGTTAAATCTATCGTCACCTCGAATTTCCTCACGTTGGCGTGGTGTGGAAGTTTGGAGGGTGGGGTACGAGCTCAGGTGTTGGTCTCGTCATCTGACCGTGGTTAAAAATTACGAGATGTGTTCTTCGGATCTTTCCTTTCGGTATCGATCCCAGACCACCGCCAAAAGCCCTTTGTGTTGCTCCTGTGCAATGTTAATTAACTCTGTACCATCTATTCTAGGAAGAACCATTAAAACTTTTCCAAAGGATACACTTCCAAGGACAGGAGCAATAGAACTTTTCAAAGGGAAACACTTCCATGGCAAGTATCAACAGAATCTTTTTAAAGGTTGAAAGAATAATATCGAATAATTTCAAAAGATTCAATTCTAAGGAGAAGAGAAATCGAATAATTCCAAAGGAATTTATTCTGAGGTTAGGAGAAGTAGAATAATTCCAAATGATTCAATTCTAAGAAAAAGGATAAATCGAATAATTCCCAAGGATTCTGTTCTGAGTAGAGAAATCTAATATAAATTCAAAGGATTCCATTCTGAAGGGAGGAGAAATCGAAAACTTACTAAGGATTCTATTGTAAGGGAAGGCGAAATAAAACAATTCCAAAGGATTATATTCCTTGGAAAGAAGAAATAGAATAATTCCAAAGGATTATATTCCTTGGAAAGAAGAAATAGAATCTTTCCAAGAAATTTCTTTCTCTAAGCAAAGGACCATTGAAATCTTTCTAAAGATTGAAAAATGCACAGATTCTCTAACCCAATAGATGTGGTTATTTAGACATGTTTGTCGTGGGGTAAATGTAATACTACACTACTAGGAAATCTCATGACGATGAGAGAGTTAAATGTCCCGACAAGACCTATTCCATATCCAAAGAACCTTTCATAGTGTCTTGAACTGAACATGTAAACGATCTGAAATTATATTTGAGTAGTTCATGTCAACTCTCGCATTGGGAAATCGTAGTCTTCCCTTATGAAATTTTTTTTATAGAATTCCATAAGATTCTATAGAATTCTACTTCTATAGAAAAACAAATTTCTTTTCTATAGAAACAAAATTCTATAGAATTATATTTCAATAGAAAAATGAAATTTCGTTTCTATAGAAACAAAATTCCATAGAATTTTATTTCTTTAGAAAAATGAAATTTCGTTTCTATAGAAACAAAATTCTATAGAATTCTATTTCTATAGAAAAACCAAATTTCTTTTCTATAGAAACAAAATTCTATATAATTATATTTCAATAGAAAAATGAAATTTCGTTTCTATAGAAACAAAATTCCATAGAATTCTATTTCTATCGAAAAATGAAATTTCGTTTCTGTAGAAACAGAATTCTATAGAAGAGAATTACATTAGAATAGAATTATAACAGAATTCTATAGAATTCTATTTCTATAGAAAAATGAAATTTCATTTCTGTAGAAACAAAATTCTATTGTTTTCTATTCTTATATTTCTATAGAATTCTATTCTTATATTTCTATAGAATTCTATTCTTATATTTCTATAGAATTCTTTTCTTATATTTCTATAGAATTATATTCTTATAGAAAAATGAAATTTCGTTTCTATAGAAACAAAATTCCATAGAATTCTACTTCTATAGAAAAACGAAATTTCGTTTCTATAGAAACAAAGTTCTATAGAATTCTATTTCTTTAGAAAAATGAAATTTCGTTTCTATAGAAACAAAATTCTATAGATATTTCTATAGAGAAAACGAGCTCTGATTCTATAGAAAAGTAAAGTCGTGAAACAAAAGAAATGAGCTTCTATAGAATTCTATACAGGTTTCTACAGACATTCTAGAGATATTTCTATAGTCTTTCTATAGAAGTTACTTTATAGAGCTTATATAAAACTAGGCCACAATTCTATTGGATTCTATAGACCCCATTCTATAGAAATTTTTGTAAGGGTTCACTTCAAACTTATGATCTATCAGAAATGAGCCTATTTGGTTTTTTTTAATTGAAAGGATATTTAAATATGAAATTAAACAATTAGGTCGTTCAATGCTATAATACTATCGATAATTTGTTTTATTTTTCAGTTATGCTCATTAATATATTTGTTGCTTCGATAGTCAAACTCGAAATACTCGAATCATTTTACGAATATAGTAGCTAAAAATTATGAAATTGAATAAAAATCGATGATTCAACGTAAATGATATGTATCGGTTTACATGCTAAAGTTTCTTTTAACGTTTATCAGAATCCCAAATTAAAAATGGACTTAATTATTAAATAAATTTCTGAAATTAAAAAATAATTTTTTTAAACCAATGTTCCTGTTACTTATAATGATTATTAGAAAATTTTGACATTTTGCGAAATGTTATTTTTAAGAGAAAAAAAATTTGAACTTTTTATATTCGTGTCTGATGACGTCAAAAGACGTCAGCTTTACATATTTGCATATTACATTCTTGTGCAGCATTTGTTTTTCTCGTTTATCCTAATTTGATGCAAATGGATTTTTTTAGAGTATTAGTCATTTTTTGTGTTTTTCCTTAATTTATGGAAACCAGAATATGAAGCCCATTAAGACAAGTTTTTTTGTCAAATGCGTAATGTAAAAATGTATTCGTAGCCAATTTTTTAATAGAAGTGGTATTAAAAATAAAACTAAGCAATTAGGCTTTAAAGTTACTAAAATACTGTAGATAATTATTTTACATGTAGATAACTATTTTACTGTAGATAATTAATTTATCTACAGTATTATTACTAAAATAATACTGTAGATAATTATTTTAGTACTCAGCATTGATTTTTAACACTCCAATCGGTTTCGACGAGATATCTCGTTCATCAAGGTCTGAACAATCTTCCCAATGACGAAATATATTGTCGATTTTTGAAGATGACGAGATCAAGATCAGGTCACTTTTTTTAATAAAGAAGTATCTCGTTCATCAAGATCTGGTCAGTTTTGCTAATGATAAGATACCTCCTACAGAAATCTACCAGGAAGGTAAATGAATTTGCTGTGTTAACCCTCTGAGTGTCACAAGGTTTCCTAGTGGTATACTATTGCTTTTAACCCTCCAAGTGGTATCAACGAGATATCTCATCCACCAAGATCTGACAAATTTTGCTAATGACGAGATATCTCGTCATCAGGATTTTGCCGACTTTTAGGCCGACGAGACCCAGATCTGGTCACTTTTTCTAATAACAAAATATCTCGTCCATCAAGATCTGGTCAGTTTTGCTAATGATAAGATATCTCGTACAGAAATCTACCAGGAAGGTTAATGAATTTGCTGTGTTAACCCTCTGAGTGTCACGAGGTTTCCTAGTGGTATACTATTGCTTTTAACCCTCCAAGTGGTATCGACGAGATATCTCATCGACCAAGATCTGACCAGTTTTGCTAATGACGAGATATCAGGATTTTGCCGATTTTTAGGCCGACGAGATCAAGATCTGGTCACTTTTTCCTAAGGACGAGATATCTCGTCCGTATAAATCTGGTCAGGTTTAATAATGACGTGATATCTAGTCGAGACAACCACCAGAATGATTGACCGACAACGATTTAATGACTAAATAATCCCATCTATTAGTTGAAAGAAGCCATGGATTCTTTCACCCTTTGGAATTGGTCCTATTGGTCCTTTCCTGAGAATAGGATTCCTTGGACATATTCCAGTTGTCCTTTAATTAGAAAAGGATCCTTGTGTGGAAAAGATACTATTGTTCCTTTTCTCAGAATAAAATCCTTTGGAAAGATCCTATTGATCCTTTTCTTAGAACAGAATCCTTTGGACGGTTACTATTGCTCCTTTGCGTAGAATAGAATCCCTCAGAAAAACTTATACAAGCCTCTTTTCTTTGAATAGAATTTTTAGGGAAGATTCCAGTGTTCCTTCCCTTGGAATGCTCATTTCCTAGAGTAGAATCCTTTGGAAAGATTTCATTTGTCAAGAAGGTCAAAATTGGTTTAAAAGCTGTGAAGGGTGTGTGTGGGGGACTGCATGTTGCAGGTGGAATTATGTATTCGAACCCCAAAGAGGGTTAATGATCGTGTGCGAGATATTGGAAGAACAGACATTTTACGAACGTTATAACTGAAATATAAAATCCAACAAAAATCAATAGTTCAACGTGAATATAATAATTATTGGTCTACAAGTTCAAATTTCATTCAACACTTTTCTGAATCAAAAATTAACATACAACTTAATTATTAACCTCATTCCTAAATTTTAAAAATCCATTCTTCAAACCAATGCTCCTATTATTAATACCGATGATATGTATTGGTCAACACGTTCAAGTTTCTTTCAACACTTTCCTGAATCAAAAGTTAACATTCAACTTAATTATTAACCTCGTTCCAAATTTAAAAAAGACATTTTTAAAACCAATGCTCCTATTATTAATCCAGATTATATGTATTGGTCTACAAGTTCAAGATATTTTCAACTCTTCTGAATCATAAACTAAAATTCAACTTAATCGACCTCATTCCGAAATTCAAAAAATACATTTGAAACCAATGCTCTTATTATTAATACCGATTATTAGAAAAGTCTGACATTTTGCGAAAGCTATTTTGCAGAGAAAAATTCTTAATAATTTCTCACTTTAGAATTGAAGCTACGATACAAAGAACTGCACATGCAAATGCTTTGCTCTGAATGTAAGTTTACATAAATGATCCGAGGAAATATTATATTGATCTTTTCCTTAGAATAGAATTCTATTGACACATTCTATTTGTCCTTTAATTTGGAAATAATCCTTTGAAAATATACTATTGGTCCTTTTCTTAGATTAAAACCTTTTGGACAGATATTTTTGCTCCTTTCCGTAGAATAGAATCCTTTGAACAAATTCTAAGCCTCTTTCCTCAGAAACGGATCTTCTGGGAAGATTCCATCACTCTCTCTCTCCTTCCCTGACCGTGGTTCAAAATTACGTGGTGTTGTCCTCGATCTTTCCCTTTGGGATTGATACCGGACCGTCACCAATAGCCCGTTGTGTTGTTCCAGTGTGACGTTAATTAAAATACCTACCTACCTACCTTCCCTTATAATAGAATACTTTGGAAAGATTCCATTGCTCATTTTCTTAGAATAGAAATCTTAAGAGATTCTATTTGTAAGAAGATTAAGATTGGCTTAAAACGCCATGCAGGGGAGAAGACTGCAGGTTTCAAGATTGAATTATGCGTGTGAATCCCAATTAGGGTTAATGGTCCTGTACGAAACAATGGAAGAACAGTCATTTTGTAAATATCAGCTGAAATATTAAATCCAACTAAAATCGTTATGTCAAAGTGAATATGACACAAATCGGTCTACACTTCAAGAATCTTCTCACAATTTTCTGAATCAAAAGTTAATATTTAACTTAATTATTAACCTCATTCTGAAATTTAAAAAGTCATTCTTCAAACCAATGCTCCTATTATTAATTCCGATTAAGAAAATATGACATTTTGCAAAACGAAGCTATTTTGTAGAGAAAAATTTTTCTTAATCATTTCCCTATCTTTAGAATTAAAATTACGATAAAAACTGCACATCCAAATGCTCTCTACTCAGAATTTAAAAGTCTACATAAATGATCCGAGAAAATATTATATTGGTCCTTTCTTTAGAATAGAATTCTATAGACACATTTCATTTGCCCTTTAATTAGAAAGAATCCTTTGAAAAATGCTAAGCCTCTTTTCATAGAATAGAATCTTTTGGGAAGATTCCATATTGTTCCCTTAGAATAGAATAGTTTGGAAAGATTCCATTGTTCATTTTCTTAAAATAGAATCCTTTGGAAAGATTCTATTTGTCAAGAAGGTCAAAATTGGCTTAAAATCATGCACTGAAGACTACAAGTTGCAAGGTGAAATTATGCGTGTGAACATTATGCGGGTTAATCCAACTATAATAGATAATTCAACGTAAATATAATATACATTGGTCTACAAGTTCAAGTTTCTTTTAACACTTTACTGAATCAAAAATTAGCATTCAACTTAAATATTAACCTTATTCCGAAACATAAAAAGTCAATTTTCAAACCAATGCCCCTATTATTAATACCGATTATTAAGGAATTCTGACATTTTGAGAAACAAAACCATTTTGCAGAGAAAAATTCTTTTGACTCTGCCGAGGGTTATTAGCGTCGGGAGATAAATTTCTTATTTATCATTCGAATGATCAACAGAACTGTCTCAGGATATAAAAATATTTTGATTACATCCAAGATGTCTATCGAGTATAACTTCCTCAACTATAAAGTTATCTATCACTTAACGAACCCAAGCTTTTTTCAATGGCCATGTGTGAGACAATGGAAGAACGAACAGTCATTTTGTGAATACTAGCTAAAATATAAAATTCAACGAAAATTCATAATTCAATGTGAATGTGATATATCTTTGATGGGCGTGAATAACAGTACAAGTCAAAAAATGACTTTTTTAGAAGAACAAAAAACCCATTTAATATTCCATATTGTGAATGAATAAAATTCATAAAATCAGTTCTGCACCTTATGTCTGACAACTTTAAAGGGGATATTAAGAGAAATTTTGGATGTGGCCATGATATAAAATTAAGTTACTTGTACTGTTCGTATCAAGAAAATTGTGCACATCACTATTGACTTGTACTGTTCCCGCCCATCAAAGATATATTGGTCTACATGTTTAAGTTTCTTTTAATACTTCCTGAGTCAAAAATTAGCATTCAGCTTAATTAACTTCATTCTGAAATATAAAAAAGTCATTCTTCAAACCAATGCTCCTATTATTAATACTGATTATTAGGAAAATCTGACATTTTGCGAAACAAAGCCATTTTGCAGAGAAAAATTCCTTTGACACTGTCGAGAGTTATTAGTGTCCGGAGATAAATTTCTCATTTATCTTTCGAATGATCAACAGAACTGTCTTAGGATATAAAAATATTTTGATTACATCCAAGATGTCTACCTAACAAAACTTCCTCAACTATAAAGCTATCTATCACTTCATGAACACAAGCTTTTCCCACTTGCTCAAGAAGTGAAAAAGAAAATCGTCCAAGTTTTGCGAGTAATTAAAAGTGTCATACACTTATGGTTAATTACCATTAACAAATGATTAATAACTCTTTTCTTCTTATAAAATCAAGTATGATGTGAAAAATTCTTCGTGATAAGTCCTTCCTACAACTCTTTTTATTATTGATATTTTGTTTTCTGAGAATTTTCTGTCTTATTTATGTTTTCTGTTGATTATAGAGATATTACGTAGTTCGAAATAAATTAGATGAATAATGGATTTCTCGTGAGTCTATTATCGAAACTGTGCAACACATGTTCACTTAACCCTCCAAGTAGTTTCGACGAGATATTCGTCCATCAAGATCTGACCAATTTTGATAATGACGAGGTATCTCGTCATAAAGATATTGCCTATTTTTTATGACGAGATCAAGATCTAGTCACTTTTCTTCTAATGACGAGATATCTCGTTCGTCAAGATTTGAACAGTCTTTTCTAATGACGAGATATCACGTCCATTAAGGTCAGAACAGTTTTGCTAATGACGAGACATCTCTTCGAGACCAGGAGGGTTGGCCATCCAAGTGGTTTGGACGAGATATTTCGTTCACCAAGATCTGACCAATTTTGCTAATGACACGATATTTCGACATCAAGCTATTGCCGATTTTTTGATGATGACGAGATCAAGATCTGATCAGTTTTCTTCAAATGATAAGATATCTCGTCTATGAAGATCTGGTAAGTTTTGCTAATGAGACGAGATGCCTCGTCGAAACAACCACCGGCAGAGTTAAAACCTAAATTTATTTTTTACACCCGCTGACTTCGAATAGCATACTAATATTGATTCGAGTACTTTTAATACCTAAATGGACATGAGGAAAGGGCAAATTTATTTATTCTAGCACTAGTTCCAAAGTTGTATTTACTAGACTTATGTCCAAATATAAAGCAGAAAACAGCAATGCAGTTTATTTTACATCGTTTCCTTACTCTTCAAAGACAAAAAATGACATTTCGATCTTAAAAACCTAGTTACGTATAAAAAAACATCTGGACTTGTTTGAAAAAAAGTAATCCATCTTCCCAAGGTCAAACCTAAACAACGGGAAACAAAAACACAAAGTAACGAATAACAGTGAAGTACCAGCCGAACACGTGACCGACAAGAGCGTTAAGTTACTTTTTGTCTGGTAAATAATAAATTCTCTCACCGAAGAAGCAGCAGCAGAAAACAAAAGTGTAAGCCAGAACAAGACAGATTCTTGTATCCAGTCGGTTGAATATGTAGTCACTCGTAAGAGTATTGTTAGTGATATTGAAGACGTTGCATTTTGGGCAATCTCCTTCTTCAAGGCTACCCGTCTGAATCTCCATCGGGAACTCCTCTTCTTTAGACGTCATCAGGATGCCTGGAAAAGTAAAAAGAAACTTATTTTATGTGGGTTCTCCAGTAGACTTCTGCTTGAATTCACATTGGAATCCCTTTGCTGCATTTACTTTTATATACGCGCATTGGAGAAGGTCACCGTTACTTTGATACCGGCTCTCGAAAAATGTTGAAAGTTTTTGTACAGTAATGTGCAGTTTGGTTTTAAGTTTCGAAAGTTATAAATATTTTCAATGTATTTGATATAATAAATTCTTGTATCTGCCGTTACTTTTATATTTATTTTCTAAGCACTTTTAGATGAGCTGCAATTTGTCTGCCGCCATTACTTTGATGCCAGGGTTATAAAAATGTTGAAAGCTTTTGTACTGTAATGTGCAGTTTGGTTTCTAAGTTTCGAAAGTTATAAATCTCTTGATTATATTTGCCATAGTAAATTCTAGTGTCTACATTTTGGTTGTGTTTTCTTTGTACTTTTATATCTGCTGCGGTTTGTTTTCTAAGTCCCCAACGAAATTTTTTATTGTGTTTAAAAAGTGCATTCTTGTATTGATTGTACTTTATATATACATATAATATTTGTATATACTCACACAGGAGGTCACCATTACTGTGGTACTAGGGTTAGAAAAGTGTTTGTCCTGTAATGTTCAGTTTAGTTTCAAAATTTCGGAAGTCATAAATCTTTTCATTATATTTACTAGAATAAAATCTTGTATCTGCATTTACCTTTGTATTTTTTTAAGTACTTTTTATTTGTTGCAGTTTGTTTTCTGAATTCCAGAAGTTATGAATCTTTTCATTAAATTTATATCCTGGAAAAATAAAAAGAACCTTATTTTATGTGGTTTCTTCTGCAGACTTCTGCTTGAATTCACATTGGAATCACTTTCTGTATTTAGTTTTTTATATATACACATTGGAAGAGGTTGCTATTACTTTGATACCAGGGCTCGATAAATTTTAAAAGGTTTTGTTCTGTAATGTGCAGTTTAGTTTCAAAGTTCCGAAAGTCATAAATATTTCCTTGTATTTACCATAACAAATTAGTATATCTATATTTACTGTTATATTTTTCTAAGTACTTTTATATTTGTTGTACCTTGTTTTCTAAGTTCCAAAAATTATAAATTTTTTATTGTGCTCAATACATTCTATTACTTACGTGTTAAATGTTTTATATGCTAAAAGTTTTTGTACTGTAATGTGCAGTTTGATTTCTAAGTTTCGCAAGTTATAAATTTTAAATTGTATTTATCATAATAAATTGTTTGTATCTATTAATTTTTATATTTGTTTTCTAAGTACTTTCATATTTGTTGCATTTTCTTTTCTCCAAGTTCCAAAAGTTAAATATTTTCATTGCATTTATAACAATGCATTCTTGTACTGCCTGTACTTTACTTATACTTCGTACAGGGATCTCGCCAAAATTTTAAAAGTTTTTGTTCTGTAATGTGCAGTTTAGTTTCAAAGTTTCGAAAGTCATAAATATTTCCTTGTATTTACCATAACAAATTAGTATATCTATATTTACTGTTATATTTTTCACAGTATATAATGTATATATTATATACTGTGAAAAATATAACAGTAAATATAGATATACTAATTTGTTATGGTAAATACAAGGAAATATTCTGTGGTTCTGTGGACTGTGGTTCTAGAGTTAGAAAAGTGAGAAAAGATTTTTGTACTGTAATATGCAGTTTGGTTTCTAAGTTTCAAAAGTTATATATATATATTTCCCTTTTGTCTAACATAATACATTCTTGTATCTGCATTTACTTTTATATTAGTTTTCTAAGTATTTTTATATTTGTTGCACTTTCTTTTCTAAGTTCCAAAAGCTATAAAGGTTTTCATTGTATTTATAACAATATATTCTTGTACTGTATGTACTTTATATATACATATACACTTTGTATATGCTCACATAGGGGTCACTTTACTTTGGTATCCAGACTCGAAAGATGTGAAACGTTTTGAACTGTAGTATGCAATTCGGTTTCTAAGTTACAAATGTTATAAATCTTCCTATTAAATTTACCATAATATATTCTTGTACCTGCTTTTACTTCAATATTTGTTTTCTAAGTATCTTTATATTTGTTGCAGTTTGTTTTCTAAGTTCCAAAAGTTACTATAAATTTCCTAATGATATCAAGAGGATTTGTTAATTTTCGTTGAGTGTTTGTTTACCTTATATCCTTATTTAAATATTTTTATGACATTGCCTCTCAGTGGGTTAACATTAATCCTTCTTGAACTTTAAATTTTCTAATGATATCGAGATGGGATCTGCTAATTTCTATTGAGTGCCTTGTTTACCTTATATACGTATCTAAATAAAAATTCTTAATATTTCTTAAATATAAATAAGTTGAGCTTTTGAGTTCAGTATAAGCGGTAAAAACAGGAAAGTATTTTGACATGGGAAAAGATAAAGCTGGGACGGTTTGACTGAATATTTCCAAGAAACCTTTTTAGTGAACATCGCTTTTCGCTTCTCTGTCCTTAAAAGATATTTTTAGCGAACATCCTCAGTCGTAACTTTTGAAATTTCGAACTCGTTTCAGTTGCTCTAGAACTTTCTAACGCCTCCATAAAACATAAATGCTTTTAGCATTTATGTTTAATATTAATGCTTTTAGCATTACGTTAGAATTTATATTAATTTAACCTCATAACGGATGTTTTAATACAATAACCGACATATACATGCATTAAAAAGCAAATGTATAATATATATATATATTATATGATATATGGTTATTATTATATATATAATAACTTTCCTTGATTATTCTCAAGGGGAGTAAATAATCAAGAGTCACTTTTGAAAAAGATCTTTTGAGTTTTTTCTGTACTTGTGTGAGGCTTAGCCAAAGAAATAAACACAAATTACCCACGAAGACTCAAAAGGAAAAATACCGAATGTAAGCGAAAGTGGAAAACATAAACCTATATACAACAGCTACCAGATATGTAACCACTAAAAACAATCATAAAATAAGCGCGATGTCAAAAATAGTCCTACAGAGTGGAAATACCACTCTGTCAAACAATTTTGGACAGCAGTTGCCAAAACAAAAAGAGAGAAAGTTAGAAAATAGAAGAATTTTTCATTCAGAGGAGATAGAGTGTATCTGAAGAGAAGTAGGAAAGAAAATTATGACTCGAAATGCTTATCTCTTCCTTTCAAATCGCTTGTGTAAGATCAAATTACTCTCTTTCGGTAAGACACCAACTCTCCACCAATGAACTGTCTCGATAGATCTTTGGTGCAATAATCTTTCTCTTAATCCTTATCCCCTAGCGAGTTCATCGTAAACTATTAAATCTTCCACTAGCCACTTAGACTAAGGATCTCAGAGCCGTCCCAAATACCCCACACTCAACAACCTCCCCGTATTATATTGCCACTCGTATGTTGAAATAATAAACTATTGTTATGGAATTTTCTGCCCCTCCATTTGTGGAACCAGACTACATTCCGTCTCAGTGGATCATTCTCTCCTGTTTCCTTATACCACTCTTGTCACGACTGCAGGCTTATAATTTCTGTTATTATGATATATATACCTTAAGATGTACTTTAACGCCGCTTTGGTGATGGGCCGAAATTTCATTAGAAAAACAAGCCAAGTGACGTCAGATCCGAAATGCGTACAATGAGCATTTTTCCCCTCAGAAACATTACTGTCACCCACATCTAGCTTGACAGAAAAACTCCTAAGCAATTTTTTCATATTAAAGGTTATGCATTTTTATTAATGACAGACAGCAAGCGTCATTAAAACCAGTCATTAGACCTTCATTTTAGAAATCTTAATGGACCTCATCTGCGTTATGAGAGTATTTGCCAAAATATATTTCTGCGGAGAAGATAGAAATGTCTCTTATTTTTCTGAGGCTGATGCGCGTTGACATCTGTGCAGATGCACTGACAAAATTTGATCTGTTTCATTCCACTCCAATGGGTAATTCCATGTCACACTACATCGGAATCCAATGAAATGATTTGCTTCAACATTTCTTTTTCCTTTCCTCTGACAGTGATTTCTCCAGTTGTTTCACACCCTGCCATTAATTCTTCCACGTCCTATCTATAACTGACGATTTTGCTGGATTTATGCGTTTTGTTTTGTCACCAGATGGCTGCGAGAAAAGCTGCATCGTTTTGGAAATTATGTGAGTTTTGAAGGAATTCTATAAGCGATGTATAATTTCGTTTCTTTATTTTACCTCCTATTCACTACGTATGCCCTTCGTTGCAATGAAAGCTCAGCTGTAGCGCAGATCCCCAGATATGACCATCTTCTACCAATTAACAAAACCAGACCAAGAGCCATTATGAATTATGCTAAAAATGTAAACAATAACTTAAATTCATACTTTTGATTAATAATTCAAATTTCTTTAAAAAATTTAAAATCTAATTTCCGTTCGGAAATTCATGTAGTCTTCCAAGCCTTCTAATTAATTCATAATTTTAAAACTACTTTATCCGCAGTAGCCAATTCTAAATTCTAATATTTTCTGAGATCTCACAGAAGTGATAGGATTGCCTACCACTCATTGCAACGTCTTCTACAGCATCAATTTGATAACCTGACACCCAAGACTTTGCTACACCGTTGAAAGTTTCTGATAACATAAATGTATTCGGATCATAAGGACTTTGTTATCTGGAGACAGAGGGGCTTCGGCCCAGGAGCTCAACGGAAAATTCACTCTCACCCTGTTACTACGTATGACTTTCAGTTGTGTTTTGGATTTCTGCGTTTTGTTTTGTCACCAGATGGCGGCAAAAAACCCTGCAACGTTTTGAAAATTATATGAGTTTTGAAGGAATTCTGTAAGCAATGCATAATTTCATTACGTTATATTACGTCCTATTCACAATATGTGATTTCGAGTTCTGCTGTTGGATTTCTGTGTTTTGTTTGTTGCATCAAAGTAATAGAGACCACCCTGTGAACGTATATAAAATTAAATGCAGTGCAAGAATGTATTATAAATGAAATGAAAGTATTTATAAATTTGAAACTTAGAAAACAGACTACAAAAAATTATAAAAGTAAGTACAGGTACAAAAATCTATTATTATGAATGAAATGAAAACATTTATAACTTTTGAAACTTAAAAAACAAACTGCACATGACATTTCAAAAAGCTTTCACGTTTCTTGGGCCTTGGTACCAAAATATTGGCTACATCCCCACCCGCGTGTTAATTTAACAGTCTACAAGAATGGTTTGAGATCTTAAGTCATACACATATATCCCACAAAACAACAAAAACAACCCCTAAGCCATTCCCTGTAATTCATGCACAAATTATGAATTATAAAAATTTCTGCATCTTTAGAATTAAAGCTACGATAAAAAACTGCTCCCATAAATAATCTGCTCTGGATTTAAAAGTTTACATTAGTGGTCTGAGATCTTAATTCATATACATATATCCGACAAAAGCACAAATCCCATAAACTATGTACAAATTAAATTAATTATAATAATTTCCTCATTTTTAGAATTAAAACTACGAGAAAAAGGTGCTTCCCCAAATGTTCTGCTCTCAATTTAAAAGTCTACATAAATGATCCTAGATCTTGAGTTGTATACATATATCCCAGTATGAAACAAAATAACCCATAAACTATCCCCTGTAATTTATGCACAAACTAAATTAATTATAAAAATTTCTGCATCTTTAGAATTAAAGCTACGATACAAAAAACTGCTCCCACAAATATTCTGGTCTGAATTGAAAAGTCTACATAAATAATTCGAGATTTTAAATTGTGTAAATATGTCCCAAAAAGCAACAAATAACCCCATAAACTATCCGCTGTAATTTATGCACAAATTAAATTAATTATAATAATTTCCGCATCTTTAGAACTAAAGTTACGTTAAAGAACTGCTCCCCAAATGTTCTGCTCGAATTTAAAAATCTACATAAATGATGTGAGATCCTGAGTATTATTTATACATATATTCCTCAAAGCTGTAAAATACACAATCAACTACTCCCTCCAATTCATGCACAAATTTAATTAATTATAATAATCTCTGCATCTTGAGAAAAAAAGCTACGATAAAAAACTTGATCCCCAAATGTTCTGCTCTGAATTTAAAAGTTTACATAAATGGTCCGAGACCTTAAGTCTTAAACCTATATCCCACAAAACAACAAAATGCCCCATAAACTATCCCACATAAATTTAACTTTTTATCGAGGTATCTAAAAGTTTTCTTATTGCTTTTAAGTGTTCCTCGCAAATGAACTTTCCCACCGAACCCCAAAGAGTTTATTTCCCCAGTTTAATGCGGTAAGTGAGAGCGCGCGAGCAAAAAACGCCCAATCTATTCTTTTTATTTCGAGGTATTTCTAAATTAAAAAAGTTTTTTCGTTCATTTTTTTGAACCAACTCACAAAGATCCCATGAGTTCCAAGAGGAGAGCGGTCAAAAGAAATCATTGATCTCAATGTTAATTACTTTCTGTCAGCGGTATTCAATGTCTCAAGCATGAATGGGATATAAATTTTTCTCCTGTCGTTTCGTTACCGGGAATCGACTTTCGTTACTGGAGTTAGTGGGGATTCTGACTACACTGCTAGATCTGTCGCTCGGTGTGTTGGGAAAAATTTGAGGATTTGGGGATTTTTTTTCTCTTTCTCGGATCAGTATGGGAATATTTCCAAAGGATTATATTCTCAGGGAAGGAGCAGTGGAATATTTTCATTGGATTCTATTATCAGGAAAGGAGAGAGAGCAGTAGAATTTTTCCAAAGGATTTTATTCTACAGATGACGTCAATAGAATCGTTCCAAATGATTTTATTCAAAGGAAAGTACCAATAGAATCGTTCCAAATGATTTTATTCAAAGGAAAGTACCAATAGAATCGTTCCAAATGATTTTATTCAAAGGAAAGTACCAATAGAATCATTCTAAAGAATTCTATTCTAAGAAAAAGACCTATTTGAGGTATTTTTTAATTAAAAAAGTTTTTGTTCATTTTTGGGCCAACTCACAAAGATCCCATGAGTTCGAAGAAAAAGAAATCATTGATCTCAATGTTAATTACTTTCTGTCAGCGGTATTCAATATGTCTCAAGCAAGAATGGGATATCAATTTTCCCCTGCCCGTTTCGTTACCGGGAATCGACTTTCGTTACTGGAGTTAGTGGGGATTCTGACTACACTGCTAGATCTGTCGCTCGGTGTGTTGGGAAAAATTTAAGGAATTGGGGATTTTATCTCTTTTTCGGTTCATTTCGGTTCATTGCAATTTTAGACCGTGCCTTTGATTTTTCCTCAATACTTTTACCCCATACTTTAACCCTCGGATAGATTCACACGCATAACTCCACTTTGCTACCTGCAGTCTTCCCTGCCTGACTTCTATCCAATTTTGACCTTCTTGACCAAAATAATCTTCCCAAAGGATTCTATTCTAAGGAAAGGATCAAAGAATCTTTCCAAAGGATTATAATCTGAGGAAAGGAGTATTAGAACCTTTAAAATGGATTCTATTCTAAGGAAAGGAGCAGTTGAATTTTCTGTCCTGATTTTAAAGATGTATTGTCGTCCAAAAGGTTGAAAATCGTTGACATAGCACATAGATGGCTTGTTTTCCAAGTTGAAATCCGGGTTACTGGGAACGTCGAAATTTAAGTTACGATTTGAAAAAGCACCAGAGTCCTCTAGTGTCTACGAGCGATTGTTGCATACATTTTTTGACAAAATATACATTATTTGACAAAATATGTGTTATTTTGATGAACCTTACCACCATTTAAGGTTTGGCAGGACAATTTCGGATCATTCTGTTTTACTGAGATATAAGAGAATAAAATACGCAGGTGTAATCATATTTCAAATTTTTTTACTGTGGTTGTATAAAACGCTTGAGCTTAACTCTGATGGTGGTTGTCTCATCTATATGAGATCTTGACAGACGAGGTATTTCGTCATTAAAACACTGACCAGATCTTGATAGACGAGATATCTCGTCAATAAAAAACTGATCAAATCTCGATCTCTTCATAAAAAAATGGCAATATCTTGATGACGAGATGTCTCGTCATTAGCAAAATTGGTCAGATGTTGATGGACAGGTATCTCATCCTGACCAGATCTTGATAGTTTTGATATCTCGTCATTAGAAAAAACTGACAAGATCTTGATAGTTTTGATATCTCGTCATTAGAAAAAACTGACAAGATCTTGATCTCGTCATCATAAAAAAATCGGCAATATCTTGATGACGAGATATCTCGTCATTAGCCAAATTGGTCAGATCGTGATGGACGAAGTATGTCGCCGAAATCAATTTTAAGGTTAAATGAGATGTGGCACATGATTTGAAATTATCATCGATCCTGGAAACTTATTAGATTAAAAAACAACCAAAGACAGTATTCTGTTTTGAGCACGGATTTAATCTAAAATCGATGCATGATCATCCATTTATTTGATACTTCAATCTGAAGGATAAATTGGTTACAGGATTGGGGTCATTGGTCTGGAAAAGCTATAAAATTTGATTATAAAAGAAAAAATACGTACCCACTCCATATCCTTTTAAGCATGAAGTGAATCAAGGTACCAGAAAAATAAATCTTACATTATTACTACTTTTAGGGATTGTTTGTGAATGGCAGCGTGAATAAAAGTAGAAAAAACCACGTTTTAATCAGTTGTAACTTTAAAGGCAGCGAGTTTAATAAATCCGACGTTAAGGAAACTGAATCTTTTGTATTTCTTCGGGAGTATTATTTACTCCCGGTACTTTTAAAGTATGTTTTGGAATTGTATTTGTGTCCACACAAACCATATCGAATTTTATAATTTGAAATATCTCTGAGTTGGTGTTGAACGCAAATTACTTTCTTTCTTTGCACTTTTATTTTTTTAAGCAAATAAATTCGATACTTTAGCCTCGAAGATTTGTTTGTTGCTCATTTTAAATGGGAGGGTTTAGTGGGAAATGGAATATGTGCAACCATTAATTCTTTTGATCAATCATTCATCATCTAATCCCTCAATAAACTTCAGAAGAACACTAATTTAAGATATGGCATTCAAGATCTCTGCAACCATTGATGACCTTGATCAATTATTGATGATATGTCTCCATAAATTTCAACTGACATATCAATCTAAAATATGACATTGAAGATATCTATAACTATAGATGTTGTTCTGATGTTTCCATCAACTTCAGCAAAAACATCACTCTAAGGTATGAAATTCAAGACCTCTAATCACTGATAGTTTGATCAATCATTTGTGATCTAATAATCGCCTTAAACTTCAGTAAAAGCATCAATCTAACGTATGACATTCAAAACCTCTGATCACTGATAATCTCTAAAATTCAGCAGAAACATTAATTTAAGTTACGATATTCAAGATCTCTAATCACTGATAATCCCTATAAACTACTGCAAAAACATCAATCTAAGGTATGACATGCAAGACCTCAAATCACTGATAATATCCGTAAACTTCAGAAAAAATATCAATTTTAGATATGACGTTCAAGATCTGCGTAACCATTTATGGCCTCGATCAATCATTGATGATCTTAAGACTCCATAAGTTTCAGCAAAAGTATCAATCTGAAATATGACATTGAAGATCTCTAACCATAGATCATCTGATGTTTCCATCAACTTCAGCAAAAACATCAATCTGATATGGCATTCAAAATCTCTGCAACTATTGATGATATTATCAATCATTCATTACCTAATATATCCATAAACTTCAGCAGCCACCAATCTAAGATACAAATTAGATCAATCATGTATCATCTACTGCTCTATAAACTTCAGTAAACATCAATCGTATATATGCCATTCAAAATCTCTAACCATTGACAATTTGATCACGCATTTGTGATCTAATGTTTCCATAAACTTCAGCAGACAACAATCTAAGGTACGAATTCCAAGACCTCTAATCACTGATAATCTACATACACTTCGGCAAAAAACATCAATCTATGGCATGACATTCAAGACCTCGAATCACTGATAACTTGATCAATCATTTGTTATCTAATAATCTCCATAAACTTCAGTAAAAACATCAATCGAAGGTAGGACATTCAAGACTTCTGCAACCATCATTGATAATCTTGATAGATTTTATGTAATTTAAATGTAGAGATAATTGCCTGGATAAAATGAATGCTGCCTCTGTGGTAAGACGAACCTGAAATTGGCAGTGCAGGTGAGTCTTAATGGCTTTGTCGATAACGGACCGAAATGTATTTTAAATTTTAATGACTGCTAGAAACATGTTCCTCGTCGATAATTTAGTGGTTTTCCGATAACGTTGCAACAGAATCATTTGAAGTTCAGTTCTGAGTATTATAATTTTTTCCAGGTACCTACATAAGGTGAAGGAGGGAGTCGCCGATACCCTGGTACCTAGGCCCGAAGGCAAGAGGAGTCAGTGAAATATTGAAAGTTTTTTGTTGTAATGTGCAGTCTATTTCCTAAGTTTAGAAAATTAACCATCTCAGCGTCACGAGCTTTCCGAGTAGTGTAGAGCATTGGTTTAATCCCACAACACACAATGATAATAGAGCCACATCCATTGACGAGATATCTCGTCATCAATATATTGCCGTTTTTTATATTGACAAGATCAAGATCTCTGTCAGTTTTTTCTAATGACGAGATATCTCGTCCATCAGGATCTGATCAGTTTTGCTAATGACGAGATATCTCGTACATCAGGATCTGGTCAGTTTTGCCAATGACGATATATCTTGTCCGTCAGGATCTGATCAGTTTTGCTAATGACGAGCCAGGTCGTCATTAGCAAATCTGACTATCGTCGAGACAATCCCCCTCCACTAGGGGGGTTAAAGCAAATATTCACCCACCAAGTGGTTACAACGATATATCTAGTCCATCATGATCTGACCAGACTTACTAATGACGAGATATATCGTCGTAAAGATATTGATGATGTTTTGAACATGACGAGACCGAGAACTCGTCCTTGTAATGACGAGATATGACGCCGAAACAAACACCAATGAGGATTAAAAAATTCATTTAAATTAATTTATTCCATATTTTTTTCATTCCATTTTTAATTATTTGTATTTCTTTCAACTGAAAATTTAAATTTAATAGAAAGATAACACTTTTTTTCAAGGTAATTAAAATCTCATAACTTTTTACGATACAAATTATTTTTTTAAAGGAAAGTTAGTCATATCGTAAAAAGACACGATGGAAAAGAATCATGTTAACTGAAATAATTTAAGCCTCGTCGAAAGGGAATTTATGTGATAATCATATTGAGAGACATCAAAGCAAATTATTTTTTATAAGTGGTATTTAATTACCTTTAACTATAAAAATAATCAGTTTGGGAATTAATGTATTCACCTTCTAACATAATTTTGTTCTCTTTTTCTTTTCATTTACTCCTTTAGTTAAGTTTACTCTTTAGGTTGCTCTTTTCTAACTCCCCTGATGGTTGGTCCTTGTGGCTGATACCTCGACGAGATATCTCGTCATTAGAAAAATTGACCAATCTTAATATCATCATCATCAAAAAATTGACAATACCTTGATGACGAGATATCGCGTCAGCAACAAAATTAGTCAGATCTGGATGGACGAGATATCTCGTCTAAACCACTTGGAGGGTTAACCTTCGTGAGCGCCAGGAGATTTCCGAGTAGAGTTGTATAACTTTGACCCTACATCACAGTGATTCAGCTTCAACCACCTAGTCAAATTCGTCAACCAGTGTTTCTTAGGTAGGTGACAAATGGAGTCACTTGGGCAGAACGACCCGGGTTTGCTTTTCTTCCTAACCAAACAAGATGATCGACTGAATCGCTCGAATCACGATCTGATTCGCAACGAAAGGAATCTCGATCCTGGTTACGGTTCCCAGGTCGGACCTCTGTTACAGGTCCTCCAAGTGATTTCGACTAGATATACGGTCGATAGGTCTGACCAATTTTGCTACTGACGAGATATCTCGTCATCAAGATCTGACCAATTTTGCTAATGACGAGATATCTCGTCATCAAGATATTGACAATATTTTTATGATGACGAGGTAAAGATTTGGTCAGTTTGATCGGCTAATGACGAGGAATCACGTCCATCATGATCTGGCCAGTTTTGCTAACGACGAGATACTTCGTCGAGACAACCACCAGGAAAATTTAAGATCAACTTCAAATAAAGATATATTTGAGAATAAATTACTTAAACTGTACAATTTATAATCTTCCTATAGTTGTTTTGACGAGATATTTCGTCAATCAAGATTTGATCAATTTTGCTATTAATTAGATATTTCGTCAAAAGATCTGACAATTTTGCTAATGACGAGATATCTCGTCATCAAAATTTGACCAATTTTGCTAATGGCGAGAAATCTTGTCATCAAGATATTGCCGGCTTTTGATGATGACGAGATCAAGATCTGTTCAATTTTTTTCTAACGACGAGGTAACTCTCGTATCAAGATCTGGCCAGTTTTGCTAATAACGTGGTACCTCGTCGAAAAAACCTCCAGGAGGGTTAAGATCAACTTCAAATAAAGATATTTTTGAAATAAAAAATATTTTGAAATTATCAGCTACATACAGCATGCTTGCAAAATTGAATGAAAACTACTTAAATAATACAATTTATTAACTTCCTAGACTGCAGTGTTAACTTTCAGCTATGAAAGAGTTCTTATTCACCAAATGGCGCTGCTGTGCCATTGTGCTTTTAGGTGCTCGATCATACTATTGTATGGAGCTACTGAACTAATAGAATTGTACAAAACGTTGTAGTAATTGATCTATTCAAAGGTCCAACTAATTTAGCTTCGGCAGAGTGTCGAACTAATTGAATTGAGTGTATATCAGTTTTGCACAATTGACTTCTGGGCCTTTGTGGTGCGTGAGAGGGAATCGATTCCTGGCTTCATTTTATATCTAACGTGCCAGTTACTGTATTAGTTATTTGAGAAATAGCTGTTTGGGTAAGGTTTAACCATACCAAACCTCATAAAACCGTACTTGTAAGATAAATAAGCTTTAGAGAACATATTGATCTCGGTCCAGTAAACTTGATACGGCCTTCCGGAAGTTCAGATACAGCACTGGGGACTGGTTTAACCAGCCCAAAATTTAGATACGGCCCTCAAGGATAGTTTAACTAGCCCCCGCAGTTCAGAAGAGGCATTCCTGACCGGTTAAATCCGCCCGCAGTTTAGATACGGCCTTCCGGACAGATTTAACCATCCCGCAGTTAAGATACGACCTTCCAGACAGAGTTAACCAGTCGGCAGTTCAGATACGGCCTTCGAGACAAGTTTAACCAGCCCGAAGTTCAGAAAAGGCATTCCTGACCGGTTAAACCAGCTGGTTCAGATACGGCCCTCCGGGCTAGTTTAACCAGCCCGCAGTTCAGATACGGCCCTCGAGAAAGGTTTAACCAGCCACAGTTCAGATACGGCCCTCAGGACCAATTTACTCAGGCCACAGACCAGATACGGTCCTCTTAATATTTTTCCAGCCCTCAGACCACATTCTGTCTTCCGAAAAGGTTAATCAGACCCCGTCAAATACGGTCCTCCGAAAAGTTTAACCAGATGCAGGTCAGACACGGCCCTCTGAATAAGATTATCCGGAGAGCAGACCAGATACGAATACTTGATATTCATAAAGGAAACTTATTCATAAAAAGTAAATATTTAAAAAGTAGAAGTCGGCGTCCAGAGTTATTTCACAAATAAGTACTTCGAAATTTGCACGAAGAGATTTATATATTTTCTTGTTTTCTATTATGATTATTATTTTGTTTAAATGCATGATACAAAATAGCAATCGAGTTTTAGCAAACTTTTATTGATAACAATAGCCTCATTATTTCTTCGTTTTATCTTCAATGATGTTATTACAATAACTTCAATAGGTTGTTTAGAGTTAAAGGGCATTTTTTCTGATTTCACGCGGAACTCTATTGATTTTTCAGGACAGCGATATGAAATTACTCAATGAATACTAGCGTTTATTGTGTTCAAATTTTAATTAACGTACAGCAAATTCTTCAATTGTTAATCACAAACATTCATTACGTTTTAATTTAATCATTTTCTGTCGCTCTTGAAGGAAAATGACTCGTAATTGTGTGTATCTGAGTTATTGTTTTCAAATATAAAGCGAATGCATGCATAAATTGTGGAAATGTTTTGAATAATTGTATAGAAGAATAGCATTTCAATGATTAGTCCAGAGTTTAAGATATGGGGATGTAAACAAAAATGTCCGTCTTCTAAATTCAGTTTTAAAGTTCTTTTTATTACTAGAGGACTTGATTCGTTGTTTTATGCGTTTGCAAAATTTGGGGTTAGTTTATATTACTCGCACCTTTATTAACCCTCCAAGTGATTTTGACGAGATATCTCAAGATCAGATCATTTTTGCTAATAACGAGATATATCGTCATCAAGATATTTTCGATTCTTTTATGATGACGGGATAAAGATCTGGTCACTTTTCTTCTAATGACGAGACACAAGATCTTGATGGACGAGATATATCGCCCATCAAGATCTGGTCAGTTTTGCTAATGACGAGATACCTCATCGAAATAACCACCAGGTACAGGGTTAACACTAAATTTACAAAGAGGGTTAAATAACCCGTTTTAAAATTTTGACTTAAAATTACTTTTAGGTTTAATCGCTTTTCCTCACAATTGACTTTAAGACTTCCTGAAATGTTTATAAAACTAATTTATCACAGTATATATATATCCTATTCCCCTCTCCCTGCATAGGTATGAAGTACACCTTCTCCTAGGCTTACGACCTATGCGACTTACGACCACAAGATATAAATAAATAAAAATAGTAAATAAAGATAACTACATTGGTAGGGTCAAATAGATACAATAGAGTACGTATTATGTATTTTTCACATTACGAAAAATTATTATACTTACATAGATTGAATTTTTGTGTTTTATGTACAATTTTTTATAACCCGTTTGAATGAAAATAGTGTTAAAAAATAAAAATCCGACTTACGACCAGTTCGACTTACGACCTGTCAGTCGGTCGTAAATCGAGGAGACCTTGTATACCTATTTTTACCGTGAGAAGTCATTTTACCGTTTTAATATTTTGTGTTTTTGCAATATTGTCAATTCTAAACCATTCCATATACACTGCGGTGTAAAATAATAATCACGCATACCACTGTTAAGAGTTTCATGCTTCATACATCATAAAGATAACAGATCTCAACTTCGACTTTTTCTGTAATGTAAATTTTCAAGTAATGAGTACCATTCAAAATATTTTGTACACGCACACCTCTGCCTACTATTTTGCACAGAAGTGTATATATATCACCACCGACACCCAGCAACCTCAATTCTAAAAATAATTTGGGTGTTCCCCAGTTAGGGTTATAAATTTTTGTTCTGTTAATTATTAAACTGAAAAAATATATTTTCGTGCAGATTACTTTGTAAAAACTCGATGCTTGTACGGATGATACTTTCAACTACTTAAAAAGTAGAGCATTTCAGCATTCTGTCTACAGCTTCAAAAGATGCATACCATTTGAATATTGCTACATATTCAATATTTAACCATCCAACTGGTTTCGACGAGATATCTTGTCTATCAAGATCTGATCAAATTTGCTAATAACGAGATATCTCGTCAAGATATTACAGATTTTTATGATGACGAGACCAAGATCTGGTATTTTTTTCTAATGACGAGGAATCACGTCCACTAAGATCGGGTCAGTTTTGGTAATGAGATACAGCGTCGAGGTAATGAAAAACCACCAGGAGGGTTAAACATAATTTTATTTATTATTTAATGCACTAATTCCACTGTTACCTGCATCCAAATGGAAAATGGATCATTTCACCCATTTAAAAAAGTAGGTATTTACAAAAAATGGTGTAAAACATTCATTTACAAAAATTAGTGTAAATTTGGTGCTAAAATATTAGTTTATGAAAAAATGAATCAATATATCTGGTATATTGGATCCTGTCCTTCACTATTGGTGATATTTAGCTTAGAGTTTTATTCTAAAAGAAGTTGAATGCGTATCACATAAGTTCAATCACATAATGCGTATCACATAAATTCAATCACATAATATGCATAACACGTAATGAATTGATTCACTGTTTTATAAATCTTCGAGATAGTTTGCATTAAACGTACGTTTATCAAAACATTTATGAGGAGGTGCCAGCTCAGGTGTTGACCTCGTCATCTGTCACTGGTTCCGCCATTCCCTTGGGAACCCCACTGCTGCTGTTATGGTAAAATTTGCTTCTGTACATATGAGAATTTTGGATTTCTCACAAATATACTTTTGCCACAAATATGTGCCTTTTAAGAAATCCAAACTTCCTGACCCACAAGATTTGTCATCAAGATGACGTAATGTAATTTGTCTTTGATTGAACTCCATAGCGCAAGGGCCGTATTTGGCCAAACTGTGCCATACAACGTAAAGTAAGCTGACATATAAACAAGGAAAGCTTTACTGACACAGAAGAGAAAAAAGTAAATGGACATAGACACAAGGAAAGCTTTATTGATACCAGAAGATAGAAAAAAAATGGACATACACACGCAAGGAAAACTTGACTCACACAGAAGAGAGGAATGCAAATGGACATACACATACAAGGAAAACTTTACTAACACAAAAGACAGAAAAGTAAATGGACATACACACACACAAGGAAAGCTTTACTGACACAGAAGAGACAAATGCAAATGGACATACACACATCAGGGAAGCTTTACTAACACAGGCGAAAGACACCAGGGAGGAATGAATCTCCCCATCAGATTCTCAGCAATACAATAAAAATTCAATATTCTCTGTATTCGTAAACACAACTTTCAGATCATAACAAAAAATTCACATTTTATTCACGGGACATTATCGGTACACCTTAAGACATACGTGAATCCATTCTTGCATAGTCATTTTCAGTCCATTTATTTCAAAATCCATTTCAAATTTACTGTTTATGAATTATTTAAATTCATAAACAGTATAATTCTAAAGAACTGCAACTGAATCGCCGATCCTATTTCAGCAATAGAATAAGAATCCAATCTCCGCTGCATTCCTGTGAGGGCAGTTTGAATATCACTTTCAGATTATCACACAACTTTTGCTTCTTACTCTAGGACATTTTACCACAGATCCTCAGAGGTTTTCAGCCGTTTTCTTTTGCGCTTTATTGGATCATAAATCGGAAAGGAAAGTTTACTACCCTCTTGCTGTACTGTTTACTATCTTCTGCCTAATGTCAATATTCCTGCTTGCATCAAGCGATTGCTGGCAAGACTGTTTGGCCAACGGAGTCAGGGACCCTGGGGAATATATTGATATTTTCACAAAAAGAAACTATCTGCTGTAAATGCATCGGCCGATGACATTTACAACCTGTTCCCTCAATCATTTTCCTAAAATGCCATTTGTTCCTACTTTTTATTTCTCTGTCCTTTACGCGGATCTCTTGGGAACGCCATTGCCAAGTTTGTTTCTGTACATAAAAAGAATATTGAATTTATCACAAATATTCTTTTGTCGCAGATATGCGCCTTTCGAGAAGTCCAAACTTTCTGCTCAACTAGTTTTGTTATCGAGATGGCGTAATGTAATCTGTATGATTCTTTCGGAGGTCTTCAGAAAAGGAGGTTGGTGTGTGGCTTAGTTGGTGTGCACTCTGCCCTTGCAACTTTCGAGTCGTAGGCGGCGCAGTTTCGATTCCTGTAACTTACTTTGTGTGTATTTCTCTCTTTTGTCTGCATGTCCTGGAAGGTGCAGGTTCAATTCCTCCCTGGGTGTATATCTCAGATGTGAAATGTAAGTAGACTGAGCATTGCTATTGAGAGGAGCTTCCAAAAGTGTGACCAACATGTCGACTAGCAGTCACGTGATTGCTCTGTGAAAAATTGACTTGCTAGGACGATTTGGTATCTTATCTCGTTTGGCAATACAACATCTTAAGATAAGGTAGGTGTCTGAGTAAGCATTTCTAGTGGCGACAAAAGCAGTGGCGACAAAAGTGGTGAAATTGCCAAAGTCTACTTTTCTGTCGCGCGGACCAATCAGATTATGAATCAATCGATTGGCGTTTTCTCCCGTCCCGTGAATCAATCAGATTATGAATGTTCCATTTCCCAGTTAGACGAAGGTTAGTCTAAGGGTCAAGTTACTGCTAGTTTTGGTCACATGATACTGGTCACGTAAAAAGGTTATATTATCACTGCTCAGGGTAGATGTGTTAATGCTCATTTCTACAGAGTGGCGACAAAAATGGTGAAATCGCGAAAGTCTATTGCTGTGTCGCGCGGGCCAATCAAATGATGAATCAAAGGAGGAGCGTCTTCTCCTCTCCTGTGGACCAATGAGATGATATCGTTTCCACGTGGCGGAAGAAAGTAGTTTGTGAGGTCCCTTTACTACTTGTTCTGATCACGTGATCTTGGGCCCATAAAAATGTTAAAATTTCTCACTCTACTTTTATATTTCCCCTATGGTATTTCTCGTTTTTATGTCAGTAAAACTTTCTTTGTGTGTATGTCCATTTACTTGAGATTTGGCGAAATTTGGACAAATATTGCTCCTGAGCCGTAAAACTGAACTCAATTTCTAGTTCAGTTAGAGTTTTCCGGTATGTATTCCATGTAATTGGCGCAACTTAGTCAAATATGGCCCTCTCTTCATAAGACCCAACTAACCAACATTAAGAAAAGTGTATTGATTTTCATGCTGACTTTAAAATTATATTAGAAACAGGCTGGATTAGAGAAATGAAATTGGCTTTATAAACCTAATGGATTTTGCATTTTTCAATTATTCTAGAGTAAAGATGATAAAAAAGGATGAATATGAAACTCATACTGACGAATTTAAATTTTTTTATAATTACCTATATAATTATTATATTTTGTGTTTATCAAAGGATTCAAATAGAAAAATAGCTTGAAAGCTATTATGCAGATTACTTTCCAATTATTGGAACAAACGTGATGATGAAACTATTTTCGATCAAATTAAACTAGATTTGGAAGTTTGAATGATTTCATTCTTCTTAAAAAAATATAATTATTGTCTTGAATAGATATTTTACTATTAATTATAAAAATATTTTTGTATTAGATGTATTCTTTCTCATTATATAGACAGATATTAAAACTACATTTTTCTTAAATCTTACATACTTCTAGAGTTTTTCAGGAATCTAATCTATCGAAGCTCTCAAAGGAAGCATTAAAGAATTGCTTTAGCTGAAACTTCGTAAGATTTATTAGTACAGAATGGGTTTCTTCTACATCTACCGATGAGCTCGTGTAAAAAATTATTGTTTCATTACAAAGTAATCGATAATTATCAGATAGGTTGCATAATAGTTGGATTTTCTATTCATCCTTCAAAACTGTCAGAAATGAAAAGATTTTTGCGTTTGAGGAATAGTTTAATTTTCGCGTAGTTGATTAGATTATGCAAAAAGAGGGAGAGAGAGAGATTAATGGCTCGAGTAACAGATATCTGAAAAAGAAATATCTTTGAACTATTTAAGGGAAATATTTATATTTCATAATTAAAATTAGACACAGATAAAGGATGACTTTTTCACAGTTGGAAAACCAATTTTATGTTTCAGAGATATTGAAAATTAACCACTGACCCTCCAAGTGGTTTCGACGAAATATCTCGTCCATCAAGATCTGAACAATTTTGATATAACGACGAGATATCTCGTCATTAAGTTATTACCATTTTTTTATGATGCCGAAATCAAGATCTGGTCAGTTTCTCTTCAAAGGACGAGATATCTCGTCGAAATGTCAGTTTTTTCTAAGGACGAGATATCTTGTAGAGATTTGTTCAGTTCAGCTAATGTCGAGATATCTCTTGGAGACAACCACCAGGAGAATAAACTCTTCAAGCGGTTTCGACGAGATATCTCGTCATCAAGATATTGACAATTTGTTTGTATGATCAAGATCTGGTCAATCTTTTCTAATGACGAAATATCTTGTGCATCAAGATCTGGTCAAATTTGCTAATGACGAGATTCCTTTTCGAGAGTGTACTGTTGCTTTTACTTCACAACTCGCTTAATGACTATAGAACTACAACTTGCTAAAAATACTTGGATTCTTTGAAATTTTAGAAAGATTTTATTGGTCCTTTCCTTAGAATAGAATCTGTTTTGGAATGATTCGTTTGGTCCGATAATTAGAAAACAATCCTTTGAAAATTGCATTGGTCCTTTCTTTAGAATAGCATCCTTTAGAAATGTCCTTTTGCATATTTCATTAGAATAAAATCCTTTGGAAAAATTCCAATGGTCCTTTCCTAAGAAAATAATCCTTTGAAAGGCTTTTTCTTTAGAAAAGAATCATTAGGAAAAAATTTACAGGTCATTTTCTCAGAATAAAATACTTTCGAAAGATTCTATTGCTCCTTTCCTCAGAATAGAATACTTTGGAAAGATTCCATTGCTCCTTTGCTTAGAATAGAGAGAGAGAGAGAGAATCCTTTGAAAGATTCAATTGGTCAAAAAGTTCAAGATTTGTTAGAAGTCATGAGTTGAAGACTGCAGGTTGAAAGAGGGAATTATAGGTGTGAACTTCTCAGAGAATTAAAAATTTTGAAATACCAATAAACTTAGAATTTTAAGGAAGAAAACATCTATTCAAAATTATTTAATCATTATATGTGTTGTGGGGAAAAAACAATGAAACACTACTCAGAAATCTCGTGACTCTCAGAGAATTACATAAAAATTAGAATAAGTTCTCTTCGTTGATTATAGGCAAAACGTCTTTTATCCATTTTCATCCATTACAACCAATCTATTCTGAGATATAATGAAAATTCTAAAAGTGAAAATCCCCAGTGCGATTTTGAAATGTGTTTTCTTTGTGGAATTTAAAATAAAAGTTTCCAGCAAAACTAGATTTCAAACAATTTCACACTTTTCATACTAATGTTTTTGCTTGAAATCATTAAGTTACATAGCTTTATCTTCAAGCATTCTCTGAGTTAAAAAAAGATTTTAATCGAATAGTTAGAAGTTAGAATAGCTGTATTATTTTTGTAGTACCCACTCGTTTTTTTATAACATTTAGGATGACTTTTTTCCTTTTCCTTTGCTCAATTAAGCTCAATTTATTATGCGAGTTCCTCACTATTGGAATAAATGATTCATCTAAATGTAAATAAGACATTTCGAATAGCTTTTCTAGCATCACTTTAATCTTTACTGTCTGTTTTTTTTTTCTATAAAGTGTTTAAACATTAATAAATAATGTTTGTTCTTCGTTTATAGTTTAATGCTTCTTCTATTGCTTTTCATTAGAAATAACGAAGCATAACATTTTTATCTGGTACCTTGAAAGTTGCAGTTATTTTTAGATACAGTAAAGATGCTGATTTTAAATGTGGCATTGGTTTTGCTTGGTTAGCCCCTGTGTATGATATACGGGATGTTTCAAAACTTCTAAAACAAAGGTACACTAGGCATCCATCTTCTAATGAAATGGATAGATTATGTTCGCACAACTTATTATTTCTCCCGATCGCTGAGTCTGAAGATCGCGGGGATAAAATATGGTGAAGCTGACAGTATTAGTTTTGCTGGGCCACTGTGTATGAATAGCATCCTTTGGAAAGAATCAATTGGCCAATTCTGAAGAATATAATCCTTTGGAAAGATTATATTGCTCCTTTCCCTAGAACGAAATCATTTGGAACGATTCTATGGATCCTTTCCTTAGATTAGAATCATTTGAGATGATTCTATTGGTCCTTTCCATGGAACATAACCCTTTGGAAAGATTCTATTGGCTCATTCTATGGAATAGAATCCTATGGAAAGATTATATTGCTCCTTTCCTAAGAACAAAATCTTTTGAAATGATTCTATTGGTTCTTTCTTTAGATTAGAATAATTTGTAACGATTCTATGCGTATTTTCCTTGGAATCGAATCCCTTGGAAAAGTTCTATTAGCCCATTGTATAGAATATAATAATTTGGAGAAATTTTAGTGGTCCCCTTTCCTTACAACAAAATTCTTTCGAAAGACTTACTGCTTCTTTCCTTATAATATAATCTTTTGGAAAGAATCAATTGGCCCATTCTGAAGAATACAATCCTTTGAAAGATTATATTCATCCTTTCTTTAGAACGGAATCCTTTGAAATGATTCTATTGATCGATCAGATTAAAATTAGTTTAAAATTTCTTGTAACGATTCTAGTGGTTTTTTCTTTGGAATAGAATAATTTGGAACGATTCTATTGGCCCAATTTATAGAACTGAATCCTTTAGAACGATTCTGTTGACCCATTCTATAGAACAGAATCATTCGGAAAGACTTTATTCGTCCTTTCCTGAGAATAGAATCCTTTGGAAAGATTTTATTCGTCTTTTCCAGAGAATAGCATCCTTTGGAAAGATTTTATTCGTCCTTTCCTGAGAATAAGAAGATTCTTTTGGACAAGAATTATTCCAAAATTGGTTAGATCTCGTGCAGAGAAGACTACAGGTTAGAAGGAAGAATTATGTGTGGTGAACCCCTTAGAGGGTTAAACAACATTCTGCACAAATAAACGTGTTTCCTGCAATAATAGTTTTCTAGAACCTAAGGTAAACATCTGAACAGCAGTTAACCATCTCTAGAGAATCACAAAGGAATATCTACTGTTTAGGGAAATTGTCAGGATTACCCGGCTTCATGATTATATTCCAGCAGTTATGTTAACTGCTTGATTGTGTGGGATTTCCACGCGTTTCAATGAACTTCCAACTAGCTTCATAATAGTAGATTGTGCCTCGTAGATGTAGAAATTGTGAAGTTTGAAAGTTGAAATTGTAAATTGACTAGTTAATGTAAATTTATTCAATGATTCACCTGTCCCAGCAGAGAGATAGGGAAGATGCTATTGTAGGACTTCAAACGTAAGCAGAAACTAAATAATTATTTTTGATTTTACATCTTCAACAAAATGTTTCATGTTACTTTATTCGAATACATGAAACATATATTAAAAAATACTTTTTACATAAACAGCAGTTAAAATATTGCTGACTTTCCGTCGCGTATTATAGTTATAACACAATCATAACGGAATTACAACAAAATGACTTCGTCGTATTATAGCGAAATGACTTTTCGCTGTGCCATAACGAAATTACTTTTTGTCGTAGCATAACAAAATGAATTTCCGCCGTATTATAATTGCTATAGCAAATTATAACGTAGCAACGTAAACTATTGCGAATAATTATTTTGGATTTTACATATACAACAAAATGTTCTGTTACTTTATTTAAATACATGAAACATATTAAAAAAATAATTAAAATATTACTGACTTGCCGTCGTATTATAGTTATAACACAATCATAACGACATTACAACAAAATGACTTCGTCGTATTATAGCGAAATGACTTTTCGTCATATTATAACAAACTGAATTTCCGTTGTATTATCTGCTATATAAAAATTATAACATAATAACGTAAATTATAGCTTAGCGAACTATAACAAAATGCCTTCGTCGTTTTATGGAAAAATGGTTTTTTATTTTACATTTACAACGAAATATTTTATTGTACCTTAGTACGATACACATGAATAGCCTGTTGTGTTGCTGCTCCAGTGTACCGATACGCATGATACCTCCTACCCGATACACATGAGATATACCATAACAAAAAAGAAAAAACATATTTTTACGTGAACAATAATTTCTCTAATACTTTAAAAATATTTCGATAATTTAAATTACTGTTTTGAAAATGCTAATCTTTTTTAAATGTTTTTATTTTCGTTACTTTCCTTCGAGTGTTTCACACAGTTTTGTGCATGGGTTTGCATGCACTACTCTTGATTATTTTTACAAATATTTTCTGTAACGTATACTACGAAAAACAGTACACAATAGTGATACTTGAATTTATTAACTTTTAAAAATTAACTATTTTTCTAAATCCTTTCTTTCATCCACAAAGTAATCAAATACATCATAAAAACAATCCCCAAAAGTTTAAATCAATACCTATATCAGTTAAAAAATAAGCCTTATCATTTTAAATTCATTGTAGCAACAAAAACAGAAAACGCCAAATGCCAAGAATACCAAACACAAGACAGACTAAGTAATGGACATACATGTGCAAGGAAAGTATTTGCTGAAGCTGAATAGAGAAATACTCTCAGGGTACGTTACCTGAATAGAACTTGTGCAGCTTATAGCACACTCACTTCTAATATATGATGGAAAAACTTTAATAACTCGTAAAATAATGTAGCCATAGCTTTAAAATAATTTTGCACAGGAAGGAAAAACTTTAATAACTCGTAAAATAATGTAGTTAGAAATTTTACACAGGTTGGAAAAACTCTAAAAACTTGTAATATAATGTAGCTATAGCTTTGAAATTTTGCACGCATGTTTGTGAAGGCTGCACAATAAATACCAATTCCAAGGAACAAACCAACGTAATCTTTCCAAGGGATACAATTTCAAGGAAAGGGGCAATAGAATGATTACAAAGGGTTCTACTCTAAGGAAAAGAACAGTAGAATCTTTCCAAAGGATACTATTCTAATTAAAGGACCAACATAATCTTAATAAATTCCATTTTAAGGAAAGAAGCAATATATTTTCAAACATATTAAAAAAATACTTTTTACATAAACAGTAATTAAAATATTGCTGACTTTCCATCGTATTATAGTTATAACACAATCATAACGTAATTACAACAAAATGACTTAGTATAGCGAAATGACTTTTTGCTCAGGTGTTGATCTTGCTATCTGACCATGGTGCAAAATGACAAGGACATTGATGAGGAGGTATTGTCCTCGTATCTTTCCCTTCAGGATTGATCCCGGACCGTCGGCAATAGCCTATTGAGTTGTTCCAATGTGACATTAATTAACTACAAACCTACCTATCTTGCAATTTTCCTAAAGTTGATAGGTTGTTGCAAAATTTCACACAGGCACATACTATTTTTACTGGATTCAGAATGTTAATTGTAGGAACAACTTCGATTGATTATAACTGAGACTAAATCAATCAATAGTTAACGTGGAAGGACGAAAACTAATCAATCATTACTCATATCAAGATTAATTTTTAACTTTTAGTTTTCAATCATTAGCCAGGTTAAACTTCAAAGAATTCACTTCCGAGGAAAGGAGCAATGTAATCGTTTCAAGGGATTCCATTGTAAGCAACGGATCAATAGACTATTGTAAAAGGTTGAAGGAATCCATGGATTCTTTCACCCATTATATGTGGTTAGTTATATAGTTAAGTGTGTTGTGGGGGTAAAAGCAATACTATACTATCCGAAAATCTTAGAGGGCCGCGGTGCCCAGATGGAAAGCAATGGATTAGCAACCTGAGGGTTGTGAATTCGAAACTAAGTCCAATCAAAGACCGTCGTGTACACGGAAGCTGGTACCCGTTAACTTGTCGTGGACTCAAATGTCATCACATTAGCGTGGTGAACAAGTTTGGAGAGTGGGGCGCCAGCTCAAGTGTTGACCTCGTAATCTGACCGTGGTTCAAAGTTACGAGGCGTTGTCCTTCGATCTTTCGCTTCGGGATTGATCCCGGACCCTCGCCAATAGCCCGTTGAGTTGCTCTAGTGCGACGTTAATTAACTACCTACTTACATTCCGAAAATCTTGTGACGCTTACAGGGTTAAATCTGAACTTAGCACACATACACGTCTAAGTGTCTCATACGATAGGGATAATTTCTTTTACATACGAAACTATAGTTCGTATTACGTACACCAGTGTTAGAAGTAATGAATAATGTTTTCAATCGATTGAGATTAGTTAACTAAAAATTTAGTCGTGGCTAAAGTTAATCATGATTGGAAACTAGTCATTAATCATAACCATATCAACCAGTCATAAATCATTCAATTAATTTTAGTTGTGAATACGTTAACCAAATGAAGTAATTTTGTATAGCAATAATATAGGGATATTATTGCTATACAAAATTACTTCATAGATAATTTGACTCTCAATTTGCATGTTTTTCTCGAATCTAATTCAAGAGTTTTGGTGAGGAAAGTTGAGATGCATATCTCCTGCAGCGCTATCCATTAATGTAGACTATATTTTAAAAGTACAATACTCCTATGTAATTATTTGGACTCGAAGAAAAAATGTTTTCTTTTGCAACAATCGATCACACGGTCTACCGACCTTTTACACACACGATCTACCGAAATCTAATAAATTATCCAACGATATGTTTCAAAAGCAAATTATTATGAAATCCAATTTAAATTATTTCGAGAAATGATTTCAATACTAAAAACAAGCTAATTTAAACAACATATTTGACTTTGAACTTGTAATTTGATTTGCTGTATTGCATGAATTTTGTTACGCTGTAAAATATAAGTCAATAAATAACTTCGCCATGTTATCGTCTTTTTCATTTTATTGTAATTTTCCTCTTCAACATGTGAATAGGTAGGTATATTGATGCGAAATTGAGACAAACACATTCTATTTTTACTGGGTTTAGAATGTTGATTGCAGGCACAACTTCGATTGATTAAAACCAAGACTTAATCAATCATTAGTTAAAGTAGGACTAAAACTATTCAATCATTATTCACGTTAAGATTAACTTTTAGATATTAGTTTTCAGTCATTAGTCAGGCTAAACTTTCCCCCATAATGATGCACACATCAATTACAAGATTTTTTCGCAACATGACTATGCAGTTCAAATTTAAAGTCATTGTTAAGACGTCTAAGATATTAAAATTTTGCATGACCCAAATCATCCAGCTTGCCAACAGGTTTAAAGCTTATCGTGGAAGGCCGGGATGATATTAAAAGCTGTGACTTGGATAATGTGCATTGAATGAAAAAGAATTTAATTAAGCCTCGACTTAATTAAAGCGAAAACATTATTTTTAATTGTCGCTATCTTGTTGCTCTATTTTTTCTTAAGGGTGAACTCTTCCATTGTCCGCTTTGCGAAAATGGATGAAGCGCTTCCAAAAGTCCTGATAATACTAAAGGAGATGCCTTTTATGGTAAGTCATGATTAAAAAGGGTTTCTCAAACTTTATGAAGCGTGTATGCTTCCCCTTATTACGCGACAAGTTCGTCAATCACGTGTTGGTTTGGTAAGTGGTCACGCTTATTCTTCATTATAATACGTGTTTCCACCAAATAAGCTAGAGCATGATCTGAAATGTCCATAAAATGAATGCAATATCTTATGCAGGCCTGGTCGTTCAGTGGGCTATCATGATGAGCTATATTTTTCCGATGATTCCATATAAAATAAAATCTTTTGCGAAAATGGATGTGTGTATTCCCATTAATTGAAGTCTGTCTTGTGTTGGATGCAACTCGGCCAAATATGACCTTCCCGCCATAAAACCCAAAACCAACCAACCAACCAACCGTGTGCGTGCTCATTTACTTCACGAGAAACTGATTGACGAAGCTTGACCAGATCTGGCCCTTGCGCTACAAAAGAACTGCATTCCCTTAAAGTTTGTACAGTAAATTTTGATGGTTGGTTTTTCTTGGGTATTATGACCCTAGGGCGATATATGACGAAGTTGCGCCAAACACAAAACGGCATAAATTGAAAAAAGTGTCGGGAAAGCAAAAAAAAAGACGAATTGGGGAATAAAATAGTGCGATGAAAGCACTTGGGTATCCCGTGTTTACTAAAGGCAGTAAACCCCATGAGGAGAGAACAGATCACTAGAGTACCTCGGGTCCTTGAAGTCCCTACACACCTAAAGGTAGGTATTTTGTAGGTAATTTAATTAACGTGGCATTGGATTAACATAACGGGCTATTGTACTCATCTAAAGGAGATGTGCCCCTGTTGACAAAGGAAGTTTTGTGACACAATGTGTAAGCAAAACGGAATTCCTGAACGGTAGTCAAACAGACGTATCTTCTAAACCTTGCGTGCATCAGTAGGTTTGACCACTGTGCGAGCCACCTGTGAGTTGTAGCTGATGCAGGTTAGATTCCTGTGCCTCACCTTTGGTTGTAATTTATCTCTTTTGTGTGAGAACAACTGTCTTTATATGGGTGCATGTCAATAGCTTGACGTTGTCTGTCTTGTGTTTGACAGAGCTTGGTCAAACACGGCTCAATGCGCCATAAAACCCAAACAACTACCTTAAAACTACCAGAGATCGATATAAATCTGCCGATCGATGCAATGAATGCGTGCACGTATGAATAGGAAATAACACAAAGATTTATATTCAAAAAAATTTAAGGCAATTCAAAAGATAGGAAGGAAAATAAAACATTTCTTACCACAAGAAAAAACTCAACACACAGGCAATATCTAGTTGAATATATCACGAAAAAACAATGCATAAGTATGTGGAATCCCCAGTAAGGAGAAAGTAAAACAAAATTGGAGACTGCATTGATGTAGAATAAAATCTGCATGATATTCAAAGGTCGAAAGACTTGAAAATGTGCTTTATGTATTTCGGAGAATAAATCTAAGATCTGGCAGGTGTTGCTTACTGTCATAAACCTCGTTAGACATCCAGTCAATGTTTTAATACTTTCGTTCTGCCCTGTGGTATAATGATTAGATCCAGGTTAATGAGGAACGTAATTGGCGTGTTTCGATAGTTTGGAAATTGCAGTGAAATACGGGTCATAAGAAAAGTATTATTGGCTTTAGAGCTTCAACTCTAATATAGGAAGCAAAATGCTACCCAAATTGGTAAATCAAATATTCAAATCAAGGGAATGTCTCTGGAAAAGCATGTATCATAAAAACCTGCCGGTAGTGGGAAATACGGTAATAAACGAGAGAAAACACTCGAGAAAGCTGTAAAGTGGTGTAAATTATACAACTTTAGAGTGGAAATTGAAATGGTTATTTTCGCTTTGCAGAAACAGATGCAGACTAAACAGATGCAGAAAAAAATGCTCTTCAACATTATGTTCACGTACATATTTTATTTTTGTGAACAGGATAATAGAGACGATCGTTAAGGAAGATAGGTAGGTAGTTCGATTTACTTTGTAATGGTGCAACTTTCGAGTTATTGGTGACGGATGATTGTTCAGTTTGGTGTCACACTGAATTAACTCTGAGCGTCGCAAGATGATCTTGTAGTGCACTATTCTTTTAACACACTTGATGACTGCATAACCACATCTTCTGCTGGTTGAAAGAATCCAACCTTTAGAAAGATTTTATTCTTTCTTTCTTTGGAACACAATCCTTTCGAAGGATTATATTGCTTCTTTCCTTTAAGTAGAAATCTTTGTTCAACTTACATTTCTCTTTTTCTTAGAATAGATCCTTTGGAAAGATTATATTGCTTCTTTCCTTACAATAGAAACCTTTGTTAAGGTTACTATTCTCTTTTCCTTAGAATAGAATCCTTTGGAAGGATTATATTGATTCTTTCCTTAGAATAGAAACCTTTGCTAAGGTTGCATTTCTCTTTTTAGAATAGAATTCTGTGCAAAGATCCTACTACTCCTTTCATTGGGATAGAATAATTTGGAAAGATTCTATTGCTTATTACCTTGAAATAGAATGCTTTGCAGGGATTCTATTTTCTCCTTTCCTTAGAACAGAATCTTTTAGAAATATCCTGCTGATCCTTTCCTTAGAATGAAAATTTTTTTTGACGGTTTATATTGCTCCTTTCCTGTGAAGAGAATCCCTTAGAAGTGTTTTATCGCTCAACTCTTCAGAATAAAATCCTTTGGAGAGATTCTATTGCTCCTTTCCTTTGAATAGAATTCTTGGGAAAGATTCTATTGCTCCTTTCCTTAGAACAGAATCCTTTGGAAAGCTTCTATTGGTCAAAAGGGTCAAAATGGGTTAGAAGTCAGGCAGTGAAGACTGCAGGTTGTAAGGTGAAATTATGATTTGGAGTCCCTCGGAGGTTTAAATTATTAAATCGTTCTGGTTCTAAGAATCAATATAATGCACAATTATATTTAATTATTTGATAGGACCTGAATAAGAGCAGTGAAGCTCGGGGAAAAATTCTTTATTTTATTCTTGGGAATGATACTTTATATCTGTACATATAGTAATATATACAGTCGCGGAAGATAACGAACCACCCCTCCTCATTCAAGCAACTTTAACAGTAGAGAAAATTCAATGATGGCGTTTGACAGGAACTAACCTCTTATATAAATTCAAATGCATGAAATTTGCATAAGGGGCCGTCTTCATAATAAATTGAGCACCAACTTTATAATTTCCAATACAAACCCTATTTAGACACACAATTTCGAATCTATATCAAAATTTAACTTCTGATACCAAATTCCATGTCATTAGGTTTTACCGTTTTGAAGTTATGAGTACAGATAGATTGGAGCTCCTAATGTTAAATCAGTTTCTTAGACTTTTATATGGATATCTTCCTAAATAATATTTCTATAGCGCTGATATTTTGTACCATGTTACTGTTAAAATACCCAAACAAAATCCACTTAATACTTTATTTTAAAATAGTTTTTAGTGTGCAATAATAATTATTAAATTAATGTTTGAAAAAATTATGAATTGGAACCTTTTTGTATTTCGATGGGAATCGATTCAGAAGGACTTCTAATATTACCATTCAAAATTTCAGCTCATTCCAATCGTTAGTTTTTGAGTTACATTAAATTTTTCTCATTATTGTTGTTTTAGGGGACAACCAAAAGTTTGAAAACGTCTTACAAACCTCGGATAATAATTCTGGGATCGATTGCACATGTAATTCTCCAATCGTTTTCACTTGCATAATAAATATAATTTTCTGATCGTTTGCACGCGCTGACAAATACATTTGAAATAGTGTTCAAATTTGAAATTCTGGTAACTATAACCACAATTAATCTCGATCTACGAATAGCGATTTTCAATGTGGAGTTGACCCCTGAAATTGACTGCAACTTTAACAGTGAATATCTCCGGATATAAAGATAATAGTCTTGAAATTTCATATTTAGACTAAGTTAACGATGCCAAATCTGATTAAGGCATCAAAACATGGTTCTTCTATTGGAAATTTTGTTGTTTGTATAAAATTTGATATGAAGACGGCCCCTAATGCAACCTTTTTGCAATTTGTAGAGGACGTTATTCCCTATTGAATGATGTCATTGAATTTGCTCTACTATGAATAGTGTTCGAAATAAAGGGAGTGGTTCGTTCTTTTTCTGCGACTGTACCTTAAACTAACAAAATATATTTTCCCAGAACTGCTTTGTGAAATTGTTAGAAAAATTCTGAATAGAGAATCATGTTTTTTTTGTAATCGTACACATTTTCTTCAACATTTAAATTTTTGTTTTATTTGTATTGTATACAAGCGCCAATTTTTATTTAAAAATGAGTTTACTAATTATGTATACTTTATACACGGTATAAAAATTTAATAATATATTTCTTTTGATAAAAATAAATTTATGTTCCCATTATTCTGTAAAGATACAATTTAATAAGTTTTTAAAGCCCTTACTTTCATTTAAAATTTCCTAAACGTGTGTGTTTTAAATTTAATGTTTTGCAAAGTACACTGAAGTTCATTTATACTTAACTGCATAAAAGTTTTACAAAGACATTTACGTTCAATACTCTGAGTCCTTATATAAAAACTATTTACGAATTTTGCTCGAGTATAGTTACAAAAATGTATAATCCAATCTCATCAATATCTCAACATAATTTGAGGGACTTTTCTATCAAGCTAAAAGTAGTTGACAGTCGTGTATTTGGGTGAAACGTGTTTCCTGTACTCATTCCCAATGTGGTGTCACTTGGTTTGCTTTTTGAATAGAATTGCAGCCCTTTGCAAATAAAAATTCGAAACAATGATTCCGAATTGTTAAATAATAGTTTATTGGTCAGCGACAGTTAGATCAAACGAGAAATGCCACCAAAACGACGATAAATTATATTTTAAGGTAACCCCGATATGTATCATGATGCGTGAGCATTTGGGTAGGTGAAGTAAAATCTCCACTTTCCGTTTGGTTTGTTTACACTGAAAATCATTACGATACCTATAAAACTTTAAAACAACTTTTTACTCTTCAGTCTTCATTGCTACCTAGTTAGTTTTCCACTTTTATATGTGATAAAAGCTGTACATTCATCTCTATTTTTAAAATATGATTTCAATAACCTTAGGTAAAAAAAGTTCCGATATATCGAAAATGCCAAAAGCTAATAGCTTCTGATTTAATAAAACATTTTAACACTTAAAACTATGAAAGCAAAGAACTATATTTTCAACGGTATGAATTGTGTAAGCATGTTTAATTAAAATAATATATTTTTTTAACATTTCACAATTCTCAAAAACCAAGTTCTTCATTCAACAAAACTGTCAAATATAAATTATTTCCTCCTCGTAAAGGATTATACAATAATTTATGTATTTTTCTCATGTTCTAAACTATAAGCCATTAGTCCGGGATTAGCCCTCTTGTAAAAATTATCAAGAGTGACAACCGAAACATACCTTCTTAATTCACAATATAATTTCTAAATGTCACCCAAGAAAGACTCAAAAACATTGAAATCGAACTTTTAACAAAAAGACCGTCATACATTACAATATAATTACTTAATGCCCACGAAGATATTCATATAAATCGGAATCACGAATCTACAATGAGAAAGAAACCTACTTATTTCACAATATAATTACTAAATGCCCACAAAGATATAAATCAGAATAGCTTACCTTCAATGAAACAAACCTATTTAATTCGTAGTATATTTACTAAATGCTCACGAAGACATTCATATAAATCGGAATCACGAACCTTCAATGAAACAAATCTACTTAATTCGCAGTATATTTACTAAATGCCCACGAAGATATTACTATACATTGGAATCACGAACCTCTAATGAGTAAAACTACTTATTTCATAATATGATTACCAAATGCCAACGAAGACTAATATACAACAGAATCACGAACCTGCAATGCACGAAGATATTATTATACATTGGAATCACGAACCTCTAATGAATAAACCTACTTATTTCACAGCATAATTACTAAATGCCCAAAGAAACAATCGAAATTTTTCAATATCCGACCACTAACCTCTTCGACCTTCGGCACTACAAACGGTGAACTGGCGGCTATTTGTGAGGGAGTGTCAACTGGGTAAGTTACTGTTGCTCCTAACAGAGACTATCACCAACATTCATGTGGTTACAAACCGTGATTCGTACCCGTGACCTACTGGGTGAAAAAAAAATGCTATGTCCACTCTACCAGACTTCCAACATAGGAGTATTGAATCGTGAATCTTCTACAAAATAAGATTCCTAATTTACTGCATAATTACTAAAAGCTCAAGAAAAGAGACTCGTATACATCGAAATCACGAACCATCAACAAGCAAACTTTCTCTAATTTACAATTTAATTACTAAATGCACGAAGAAAAATTTCATACACATTGAAATCGCGACCCTTCAACAAGACCAAACCTTCCTAACTTACAACATAACTTCTGAATGTCCTTCAAGACCAAATCCTCCTAATTTACAACATAATTTCTAAATGTCCATCAAGACAAACTCTCCTAATTTACAACAGAATTCCTAAATGTCCATCAAGAAAAGCCTCCCTAATTTACAATTTAGTTACTAAATGCACAGTGAAAGACTTTTATATATATTGAAATCGAGAACCTTCAACAAGACAAACCTTTCTAATTTACAACATAATTTCTGTGAATGTCCATCAAGACAAACCCTCTTAATTTACAACAAAATTTCTAAATGTCCATCAAGAAAAACCTTCAAATCACGAATGTCAGTACCAATTACGCAATTCCAAATAAAATAATAAAACCTTTTAATAGTTTACTTTCAAAGTAAAAATAAAATGTTGCAGTTTTCAGTCCATTTTTTACAAACAGGGACACTGAATTATGTGGACTATAAACAATCCTTCACGAAATCTCATTGAATTTCGATTCCATGTCAGACGAACCTTTTGAATAAGTACTCAAGAAGTAGAAAATTCCTTCCCTCCTGGAGGATAGATGTGATCGAAGGGAAAAGTACTCCTCCATGGGAAGACAAATCTTAAATAAATGCTATGGAAGTGTCATCTGTTGATCGGAATGATAAATTGTAGCTCTGAAGATTTTCGCTGGGAAAGGGAAGAAATGTGGAGCCATATATCAAAGGGAAGAGTAATAAAAACATTTCCATGCCGTTTGACGTTTCCTTTTCTGAAAAATTGAGAAAAATAAACTGTGTTGTGTTAACCTTATGGACTCGGACACGTTGCTATTTCTTCTGTGCTGTGGATGAAAATTAATTGTGGTTATATTTCCTGCATTGTCAAAACTTGAAAACATTGTTATTGAGTGCCCTGAGAAATGGGGAGATGTTTTGTGTTATGGACTTTTCCGATTTTTGGTTGAAGATTAAACCCTCTAGGATTGGGGAGATTTCCAAGTCGTGTAGTGTTGCTTTTACTCTACAACACTCCTAATGACTAAATAACCACTTCTTTCAACCTTTAGATAGATTTTATTAGTCCTTTCCTTAGAATAAACCACATTTTTCTAATGGATCCATGGATTTCTTCAACCTTTAAAAAGATCAGTACTTTCCTTAGAATAGCCACATTTGTCTAAGGAATCCATGGATTCTTTCAACCTTTAGATAGATTTTATTAGTCCTTTCCGTGAAATAACCACATCCTCAAAGAATTCTTTCAATTTTTAGAAAGATTATATCAGTCATTTCCATTAGGTCATATTTCCTACTTTGCCAAAATTTTGCTGTGGTTATATTTCCTATTTTGCCACAACTTTACTATGGTTATATTTCCTACTTGCCAAAACGTGAGTGACCATTTGCTTTTTTGCAATCTGGATCATTTCCATCCATTACGGAATAGAGTAAATGTATTGAATGCAACTAATTCTTGGTTAGTGTTACTACTAATTAGAATTACTGTTACTATTCGTTACTAATACTTGATCTAGCCTACGAATTACTTACTGCAACAAAACTTGGATACATTGTCATTGAATACATTAACCCTCTGAGGGATTCACTTGCATAACTTTACCTTGCAAACTGCAGTCTTCTCTCTGGAAGACTTCCAAACAACTTTAACCTTCTTGACAAATAGAATCTTTCTAAAGTATTCTATTCTAAGGAAAAGAGCAATAGAATCTTTGAACAGAATTCAATTGTTTGGAAATGAGCAATATAACCTTTCCAAAGAGATTTATTCTAAGGAAAGGAAAAGTAGAACATCAGCAAAGGATTCTATTTTAAGGAAATGAGCAGTAGAATCTTTCCAAATGATTCTATTCTCATGAAAGGATCAATAAATTAGTTTAAAAGGATTCTATTCCAATAAAAGAACCAATAAAATCTTTCCAAAGGATTCTTTTACGAGGAAATGAACAATAGGATCTTTCCAAAGGATTCTTTTACGAAGAAATGAAAAATAGAACCTCTCCAAAGGATTCTTTTACAAGCAAATGAACAATAGAATATTTCCAAAGGATTTATTCTGAGCAAAGAAAAGTTAGAATCTTTATAAAGGTTGAAAAAATAGATCGGATTCTTTCAAAGAATACATGTGGTTATTTAGGCATTAAGTGTGTTGTAGGATAAAAGCAATACTTTCACAACTCGGAAACTCAGGAATAGTAAATTGTCATGTTATGAGCTTTTCCGATTTTCTGCTGTATTTTAAATGTTTTTGTGTTGTTTATGCTAAGCCTAACCACTGATTCTCCACGTACGTTCATCTGGAGAGAACCAGGGATTGCTACCTGTCCTCCAACATCCGAGAAAGAGACCACTATGGCAGCGGAGATTTGATGGTCTGGGCAGACATCATATTGGATGGGCGCACAGACCTCCATGTCTTTGACAGAGGCTCTGTGACTGCTGTGAGATATAGGGATGGGATCTTGGAACCATATGTTCACCTTTTCAGGGGTGCAGTTGGCCCTGATTTCATTTTTATGGACAACGTTCGTCCACATAGGGCTCATCTGGTCGACAAATATCTGGAAAGTGAGGATATTCGCCGGATGGATTGGCCAGCCAGATATCTAGACCTAAACCCTATAGAGCATATCTGGGACGCTCTTTGGAGGTCAATTGCAACTCGCCTACCCCTCCCAGAACCATCCTGAACCTTAAAACAGCGTTGCTGGAGGAGTGGGACCGACTGCCACAGGAACTCATAAACTGCCTCATTTCCAGTATGAATTCACGTTGTGAGAGCTCTATAACTGTAAGAGGGGACCATGTCCCCTATTAACCGACTTTTTGTGTCGATATTGTAGTCTCTGTTTTAGACCTTCCTGTGCTGATGAGTCTCACGCACGATCATGCGTGTGTACCATAACTGTTGTATGGTTATCTTTTTTGTGTTATTTAACCTATGTACATAACTAATTTCATTAAAATATGTCCAATAGTTCTGGAGATAATGGCCCCAAAGTGAAAATTCTCTTTACTTTGAACATCTGTGTATTAAAAATAAGTCTTTTCGATAAGTTAATATTGACTGTCTTTGTCATTCTTTGGTCATTTTTGCCTTTGTGAGAATAAATCAAACCGGGATCTGAAAGTTAGCCCTGAATTGATGACCGTGGGTGCAATTTAACCCTCTGAGGGATTCATTCACTTTTCGTTCTGGCAGACACTCTTTCTTCCCTCCATGATTTCTAAACAGTTTTGACCTTCTTGACCAATAAAATCTGTCCTAGGATTCTTTCAATCAGTGATTCAGTTAATTTGCCATTGTGTGTGTTGTTGGGTAGAAGTAACACTAAACTACTTGGAAAACTCGCGATGCTCAGTGATTTAATGAAATACTTTCGACGCGTCTACTATTTTGAATAATATAAAAAATACATTTATGTACAATACAAATGCTATCTATCTATATATTTAAAATAGAAAGGAATTTTTGAAGGACTGCTTAAAATTTATATAAATCCAAGACAAATAACACGTAATAAATTATAACATAGTCCATACTTTTCAAATTATGTCCTTGACCAATAAAATCTTTCTTAGGATTCTTGTAATCAGTGATTCAGTTAATCTGCTATCGTGTGTGTTGTTGGGCAAAAGCAACTCTACACTACTTGGAAAATTCGTGATGCTCAGTGAGTTAATAAATATTTTCGACGCCTATTTTGAATAATATAAAAAATTAATTTTATATAAAATACAAATGCTATCTCTCTATATACATTTGAAATAGGTATTTTTGAAGAACTGCTTCAAATTTTTTATAAAATTCTTAAACCCAAGACAAAGTATAACACGTAATAAATTATAACATAGTCCATACTTTTTCTTATTATGTCCTTCTTGACCAATAGAATCTTTCCTAGGATTCTTTCAATCAATGATGTAGTTAATTGGCCATCGTGTGTGTTGTTGGGTAAAAGCAACACTACACTACATGGAAAAAACGTGATGATCAGTGAGTTAATGAAATATTTTCCGACGCTCACTATTTTGAATAAAAAATTACATTTTATGTAAAATACAAATTCCATCTATGCATATATATATTTGAAATAGTAAGGAATTTTTGAAGAACTGCATTAAGATTTTGATAAAATTTATCAACCCACGAAAAATAACTGGTAATGAATTATAACATAATCCATACTTTTTCAAATTTAGTCTTTAGTGACCAATAGAACTTTTCCTAGGATCCTTTCAACCAATAGATTTGGTTATTTAATCATTACGTTCTTTGGGAGACAAAACAGTGAAACACTAATCAGACCTCTGATGCATCAGAGAGGGTTAAATATTATAAGTTCTCCTCAGTGAATAGTGAAGATGCCTTTTTTTATTATTTCACTTTAATCTATTACTTGTCATCTATTCAGAGAAATAATAAAAATTGTTAAGTTCAAATTAGAAAAGTGAAAATCCCCAGCACGATTTTGAAAATAATTTTCTTGGAGGGATTTAAAATATAAGTTTGTAGCAAACAGCATTTTCTAGGATTCTCTTAACCAGTAGATGTGGTTATTTAATCATTACGTTTTATGGGAGACAAAACAGTGTAACTACTCGGAAATCTCTGATGTCTCAGAGAGGGTTAATTATAAGTTATCTTCGCTGATTATAGTGAAAATGTCTTTTCTATTTCATTTTCATCCATTACTTGTAATCTATTCAAAGAAATAATGGAAATTGTAAATTTCAAATTCGAAAAGTGAAAATTAAAAGTACGATTATGAAAATTATTTTCTTGGTAGGATTCAAAATATAAGTTTGCAGCAAACATTTCCTAGAATACTTTCAACCAATAGATGTGGTTAATTAGTCAATGTGTGTCACGAGGGAAATAAATGCTACACTACTTGGAAATCTGTGTAACTGGAATATCAGTTTTGAAATGCCTTTTTGAAAATGCATTTTAGTCTTAACTTTGAGATTGTTCGAAAATCTTAAAAAATTACAAAGAGCGTAACGTGTATGAGCGTACATTAATGTTATCTGCATTTTTCGTTAAGTTCTTTTGCATTTTAACCCACCTGGTGATTGGTTGTCTTGACGATGAATCTTGTCATTAGCAAAACTAACCAGATCTTAATGGACGAGATATCACGTCATTAAAGAAAACTACCCACATCTTGATTTCATCACCATCAGAAAATCGGCAATGTCTTGATGACGAGATACCTTGCCATTAGACGAAAGCTGACCAGATCTCGATCTTGTCATTATCAAACAATGGGCGATATCCTGATTACAAGGCATGGCCAAATATGGCCCTTGCGCCATAAAACCACCCTAAAACCAACCAACCTGATTGCAAGATATCTCGTCATTCGCTAAATTGGTCAGATATTGATGGACGAGATATCTTGTCATTAAAAGAAAACTGACTCGATCTCGTCAACATCGAAAAATCGGATACATCTTGATGACGAGGTATCTTGTCATTAGCAAAATTGGTCAGATCTTGATGGACGAGATATCTCGTCGAAATCACTTGGAGAGTTAATTGCAAAATACACTTAGATAGGAAAACACGTGGAATCCGGTCTTTTCTCTGAAATCACATACCCATACGACCTACTTTGGAAACTTAGTCCACGAATCTTAACATGGTTTCATGGAAGTCAACACTCTAACAATGCTTTCCATGGGAAAGGTAAATGTTTAGCAGGACGAGGCTGAACGCTTCGGTTCCCGTAAGAAGCGTTCCCGTGTTATTCCAAATTTCACAGGATCTGAAATTCCCGAGTGTTATTCCACGGGGCTTAATCGCTTAACAATCGATTTCTCACGGTGAGTGAATCAGAAATTTAAGCCCCGGTGTTATCATCAGTCAACGAAAAGGTCTGACCGTGAACATGTATCTGGAGATAGCAGGGGCCTGTGAGGGCATGATCCGAGCCAGTTCAGCAAATTGGGAAGGTGAGATTGATGTGAGTCCAGTCCTACGAATAACGAATGCATTACATGAACTGGTGTTTGGTTCGTTGGGTTTTATGGATCAAGGGCCATAGAATACTTTGGGAAGATTCTATTGGTCCTTTTATTTATTGCGGCCTTCGTGGCTCAGGGGATATGCCCACTCTGTAGTAGCAACCTTCGAGTTGTAGTCGGCGTAGGTTCGATTTCTGTCAGGTGCATTCCTCCTTGTATATATTTCTTTCTTCTGTTTCAGTAAAACTTTCATTGTGTTTATATGTCTATTATTTGATATTGTGTCTTGTGTCTGGATCAGCATGGCCAAATATGGCCCTTGCGCCATAAAACCCCCCAAAACCAATCAACCCTTTAGAATAGGATTCTATGCTACGATTTTCATGCTCCTATTCTTAGAAACGAATGCTTTTGAAAGATTATATTCCTGTGTTACTCAGAGTAGAATCCTGGGGCCGTCCTGGCTCAGTGGGTGTGTTCACTGCGCTGGCAACCTTCGAGCTGTAGGAGGCGTAGGTACGATTCCTGTCGGGTGTATGCATCCCTGGGTGTATTTCTCTCTTCTATGTCAGTAAAAACATTCATGTGTGTATGTCTATTACTTGATATTGTATATCTGGCGCAGCATGGTCAAATGTGGCCCTTTCGCCATAAAACCGTAAAACAACCAACCAGAGTTGAATCCTTTGAAATCATTTTACTTTTTTCCTTAGAATCGAATCCTCTGAGAGATTAATTGCTCGTTGCGTTACTCCAGTGTGACTTTAATTAAAATACCTACCACCTAACTTTGAGAAGATTCTATTGTTGCTTTCCGTAGAATCGAATCCTTTGGAAATATTTTATTGCTTCTTCCCATAGATCTTAATTCTTCGGAAAGATTCTACTGGTGAAGGAGGTCAAAACCTGGTTATTTTGGGGTTTTGGGGGATGCATCTGTTTGTGACAATTAGTTGAGTACGAGAGGAATTTTCAGTGTAAGCAAGCAAGCCAGGTGGAATGCGAGGATTTTACTTCCGCTACCCAAATTCTCTCGTGATCCATATTGGGATTACCTTAAAATTCTGACTAACATCGTTTTGGAGACGTTTTGAGCTTAATCTAATTTGTTTTGACCAATCCAAATTTCGCAGGTGCTGCAACGAAAGAAGCCTTAGGTTTGGTTTTGCTTCTTCGTTACAAAAGAAGAAAACCAAACATCAATGCATGGTTTATCTTAATCGATGTCCTGTGGCACTTGGATTATCTATGAATCGCGCCAGCCATTGCCTCACATAATGGGTAAGTAAAGTATGTTGAATCTTTATAGACGTCCTTTGACATTTGAATTATCCATGAATTATGCCAGCCATTGCCTCAGATAATGAGTAAGTAACGTATGTTGAATCTTGATCTTTGGATGTATGACATTTGGATCCGTGAATTGTGACATTTTATCCATGAATTGTGCCAGCTATTGCCTCAGATAACGTGTAAGTAAAGTATATTGAATCTCAATCGACGTCCTGTGACATTTGGATTATCCATTAATTGTACCAGCTGTTGCCTCAAGTATGGATTAGTAAAATAAGTTTAATCTTATTTGTCGTCCTGTGACATTTGGTTTATCTATGAATTGTGCCATCTATTGCCCCAGATATGGATAAGTAAAAGTATATTTAATCTTATTTGTCGTCCTGTCAAATTTGTATTGCCCATGATTTGCTCCAGCCATTGCCTCATAATGTATAAATAAAGTATATTGAATCTCGATTAACGTCCTGTGACATTCGTATTATCCATTAATTGTGCCATCTGTTGCCTCAGGTATGGATAAGTAAAGTAAGTTTTATCTTATTTGTCGTCCTGTGTCATTTGGTTATCCATGAATTGTGCCAGTCATTGCGTCTCACCAAGTAGGTAAGTCAAGTATATTGAATCTCAATTAACGTCCTGTGACATTTGGATTATCCAGAATTGTACCAGCTATTGCCTCAGATCAGGTAAGTCAAGTATGTTGAATTTTTATTGATGTCCTGTGACGTTCATATTATCTATGAATTATAGCGACCATTGCCCCAGATAATGTGTAAGTAAACTATGTTGAATCTTGATTGACGTCCTGTGACGTTTGGATTTTCCATGAATTGGACCAGCCATCGCCTGAGATAATGTTTAAGTAAAGTATGTTGAATCTTAATTGTCATCCTGTGGCATTTGAATTATCCATGAATTGCAGCAACCATCGTCGCAGATAATGGGAGAAGTCGACTGTGAACACTATTTAAAACTCATCCACCATTTCCCGCACATTCTATAGACCCAAAAACAGAAGAAAAAACCCAAAAAGTAACCATCTTTGTAATTCTAACAGTAAAAAACCTAACCAAAGAGAAATTTTCCGAAAAATTAAAAAACTAGCGGACAAATTCCCAAGGGAAAAGAATTTACCCTCTATCCAAAAGTATTTCTGTCCTTACCACTGAACAGAACCTCATCAATTAAACTTCTTTGCCATAAAGGAGCTTTTTGATAATGCAGTGTAGGAGTCCTACAGAATAAAAAATTAACTTCAGTAAAACGAAAAGTGGCGTTTGAATTAAGATGGCGGACTTCGGTTGACTTGGGCTTCGGTTGAAGGAAGGCTTTTCTTGTTCCTTAATTGCGTTATGTGAGGCTATATGTAACGCTAGAAAATGGACGAGTTAAAAAGAAATAGTTTTGTCGTATTTAGAATGTCTTCTTTCATAAAAATTTTAACTTCGGACAACGAATGAGTATCTCGTTTCGAGTATTATGTAAAATTAAGACGCTAATGGTTTGGAAGGAAAGCAAGTAATTTAAGAGTAGGTACACTGTAAATTGTTAAGAATAAGTATACAATTTAATACTAGAAATGTTTCTTCATTAAATTCTGTCAATACATCTGCTGGACTGATAAACCTATTTGTAGGACCGTGTCTAGTCTATATGCCCGGTATAACTATCCAAAGGGTTATATCTGGCTGCGGTCCAGGTAAACCTCTTAGAAAGGCTGTATCTGGTATGCTCTTGGGTAAACTTATTCGAAGAGCCGTATCTAGTCTACGAGCCTGATAAAACTATTTGGAAGGCCGTATCTAGTCTGCGAGTCAGGTAAACCTATCAGGTATGTCGTATCCTACCTTAGGTTCGGTAAGCCTATTTGAATAGATGCATCTGATCTGCGGGACTGATAAAATCGTTCAGAGGGTCGTACCTAGTCTAACATAAGCCTATGCGAGTGATCTATCACTCTCTGCAAGATCGAATATGTTTATGGGACATGAGGGTTCGATACTTGTAACACGATGTTCAATGTTCATGTTCAATGCAAAAAATACTCCATGACTTCATTTCGTTGTTCCAGTTTGTAATGCAAGTACACACATGCTCAAAAATAAAGGATAACGAAATGAATCCTGTGTCACGTACGGGCCGTGGAAGAGTAACGGATTAGCAACGGGAGGGTTGCGAGTTCGAATCGAATCAAAGACCGTCGTGTACAAAGGGGGCTGGTGCACGTTAAATCTATCGTGTCCTCACGTTGCCATGGAGTGGAAGTTTGGAGAGTGGGGTGCCATCTCAGGTGTGACCTCGTCATCTGACCGTGGTTCCAAATTACGTGGTGTTGTCCTCGGATCTTTCCCTTCGGGATTGATGCCGGATCGTTACCAATAGCTCGTCGTGTCGCTCCAGTGCGACGTTAATTGAAAAACCTACCTGCGCCGAAGTACCTCAAATGAAAAATGAATAATCCTTAAGCTATGTTGAATAAAATTAGCACTTTTACATGCCGCGTGTTGCTATTGGAACTAAAGAAATGCAAAAAGTGCTTATGCGAACGCATTGTAGGTTTTAGTTCGATCTCAAAAGAAACTTAATAGGGAAGGTAGTGGCCTCTGACCCTAATGCAGGCTTCTGACTCTAATGCAGGCCTCACCACGTGCAGATGTATTTTCCACAAGGCTATCCAAGAGTTCCTGTGTCAAGTAGTCCCCATTAGTTCTTTAGAGCTTGTCTTTGCTCTTGAGCGGTAATTGGTGACCTTGCCTAGACTGCAATGCGGCGTCCTAGAGGATCCCAAGCATGTTCTACTGGATTGAGATCAGGTGGTCTTGATTGATACGAATTCAGTATTAAGCTTAACCCTCCCGTTGTCAACCACCTTGTAGTGGCCAACCTCTGGTGCAATAACCTGCTCCAAACTGTCACCAGTTCTGGGTAGGTATGGCAGATATTTTTAATTAACGTCGCAATGAAGCAACACACCGGGCTACTGGCGACGGTCCGGGATCAAACCCGAAGGGAAAGACCCAAGGACGGCACCACGTAATTTTGAACTACGGTCAGATGACGAGGTCGCGCCTGAGCTGGCGCAGCCCTCTCCAAATTTCTACACCACGCCAACGTGAGGACATCTGAGGCCACGGAAGATTCAACATGCACCAGACCCTGCTTACACGACGGTCTTTAGTTGGTCCGAATTTCAAACTCACAACCCTCTGGTTGCTAATCCGTTACTCTTCCAACCGGGATACAGCGGCCCTCACCAGTTGTTTTCCCTAATTGAATCTCCATACCTCTTGGAGTCATAGGACAGTTTTGTCTCAACGAAGTACCTCGTCATTAGCAAAACTGACCAGATCATGATGGACGAGGTATCTCGTCGAACCCACGTGGAAGATCTATTTGGACATGTTATGGAAGTGCCGACTATGTCTTTCATCTGTAAGTCAAGGTACTTTTGACTTCAGCGACATTTGAAGATTACTAGATTAAACCTCCTCAATTCTAGACTCCAAGCTGCGTTTATGACTAAAAAAATCTTTAAGAATGTTACGTTATTTTTATCCCTTCCTGTTTGAGGAAAAATTGTCTTCAAGAATACAGGTCAGTGGGTTGCTGTACCGTGACTGGTAAAAGCAGAAACCCTTTTAAAATGATGAAAAAGAATCAGTCTCGAGGGATATTCTCCTGAGCACGTAAAACTGTTAAATCTCATAAAATGTCACAGATTTGTTGCAAGGATAAAACTCATGAAAAATGCATTAAAAGACAAAGCTATAATCTTGCAGTACCAGGTTAACATTTCGGTATATCTGAATATGCATACTTTAAATTCCCGAATTAGAAATTCTATATACATAAGGTTTAAAGGAATACGGAAGGTACATACATAAGGTGTACGGCCTACCGGGGACCGATATATTCCTAGATTATATATATATATATATAAACGTATCCGGAGGGCTGTATCTGGTTTGAGCGGTGGAAAATATTAGAAGGGACGTATCTGGTCTGGGAAATGAAAAATATTAAGAAGGCCGTAATTGGTCTGCTGGGATGAAAAATATTAGGAGGGCCAAAATTTGGCCGGGGAGGCAAGGAAACCTTTTTTGATTGACCGTATTTAGCCGGCTTGTCGGGTAAATCTTTTCGAAGAGCTATATATGGCCTGCGGGCCTGTAATACCTTTATAGAGAGCCTATAAGGTCTGGAGGAAGGTTGACTTGATCGGTGCGCCGTTTCTCGTCTGAAGGCATTTCGATGGATGTAACTGGGTCTGCGGGTTGGGCTAACCTGACCAGATGGCAAACCCTGGCCAAGTGTTTTTGTAGTGATAAAAATACTCCAAATGTTTTTTATCGGTATCACGTTTGTAGGCCTCATCAATCTATTCGCTACGATTTATTTATCTTGCGTGTATGGTTTTTGGGGATTGACTGGTTAATCATCCTGGTGGTTGGACCAACCGAGTATCTCCTCCATTAACAAAACTGATCAGATCTTGATGGACGAGATATCTCCTCAAAACCGCTTGAGTGGTTAAATCTGATCAGACGAGAACAACAGCTATTTCTCGAATACCTATTGACGAGATATCTTATCCATCAAGATCTGGTTAGTTTTGCTAATGACGAGATACCTCGTCGAGGGCAACCACCAGGAGCGTTAAACGGGAGGGCATAGAAGTGAAACATTTTCACTGCAGTTTGCTGATTTCCCATTTAGGTATTAAAAGTACTCGAGTCAAGGTTAGTATGCTATTCGATATACTCGGTATATGTAAATATAGTATACTAGATTTATGTATATATAGTATGCTCGGTATATGTATATATAGTATGCTCGGTGTTTGCGTAAATAAATTCAAGCTTTAACCTTCCAGGCGTTTGCCTTGACGAGGCATCTCGTCTCATTAGCAAAACTGACCAGATCTTGATGGACGAGATAACTAGTCATTAGAAGAAAACTGACTATGTCTTTATCATCACGTAAAAATCGTAAAAATCGGCAAAATCTTGATGACGAGACATCTCGTCATTAATAAAATTAGTCGAACCTTGGACGAAATACCTCGTCGAAACCACTTAAAGGGTTAAATCTGATCAGACGAGAACATCTATTTCTGAAACCAGTCACCAGAAAATAATCTTATGTGAAGAGGTTAAAGCGGTGAAGGGCTAGTCTACCTGTGTACCTTTTGATGAAGTCTGATTTCAGATGGAAGTAGGACGCATTTAAATATCATTTGATTAATTGAGTGAAATTGTTGGCACGTATTCTGGAAAGACGCACTGTGTCTAATTTGTATTCATTCCAAAAGTTTCACGAAGGAAATACGCAAAGCATTTCTAAGCCAACCTAATTGCATGAAACTCAATTAGCAGTGCATGAAATGCATACTCTATATATTGTGTTCTGTTGTCAAATGACTTTCACTTTCTACATGATTTAACACGTCATTAACGCTTTCCAATACTCTGTCAGAAATGAAAACGATTAACCTTTAAGCTACTAAGTATTTTTCTAAGCGTTTTGTGTTTCATGACTACAATCTACTTAAAATGCTAAAGCTTTTGTAATTAATATAAAGATTTGAAGCTTCCGTGGTTGCTTTTTCATGATGCATTTTGCATGGAATAGGGAACAGCCATTATTTTTTAAAATTAATCAAATCAATCATAACTACTTTTCACTACTTTTAAGTATCTTATAAAAATATTTTAAAAGAATGAATAAAGGTAGGTATTTAATTAACGGCGCACTGTGGGCAACACAACGAAGAATGAATAAAGGTGATTCATAATTGAAAATCCGTGCTCAAATGTTTGAGAAACTTCAAAGAAAATAAAGACAAATTATTTAAAAAAATTAAATTTTAAGGAGTAGAAATTGTAAAATATTAAAATCTTTTGCGAAAAGTTGATTTTTTAAATTATTGTGTAAATAAAAGTATTTTTATAAATGTGTAATATATGTAACAATGTAATGTAATGAATGTGTGTAGCATATATCTATCTATCTATCTATCTATCTATCTATCTATCTATCTATATATATATATATATATATATAATCTGTTTTAATATGTTTCATTTATTGGATTGAGGTAACGTTTGTTGTAAACACACGTAAAACGTTTTGTTGTAAACACAAAATGAAAAATAATAGTTAAAATCCACTCAAAGCTTTATAAGTGTTGACTTCTGTTTCGAATCCAGAACATGTAACACTGCATTTATATTCTAGACATCATACAACGAAAAGGTGAAATTTGTAATGTCAATTTATCAAGTAAAACGCCCCGATTTTGGCACTTCACGTAAATTTTTACCTTCCGTTTTACCTATAATTTAGGATGTTTTTAAGAACTAATTGTTAATTAATCTTTTAAACTGTCAGTATTCTGGCAGAGAACCCAAATTTCCTGACCCAGAAATATGTGCAGAAAATATGGAATCGTGATTCTATGGAGAATAGCTACCTTACACCAACTGATTGTTTCTTCTGATATGAATTTAAATTTTAACCATCTGAACGTCACGCGATTTCCGATTAGCGAAGTGTTGATTTTACCCCACAACGCATTTAATGACTAAATAACCACACCTATTGGTTAAAAGAATCTAGGATTCTTTTAACGTATGGAAATATTTTATTGCTTCTTTCCTTAGAATATAATCATTTGGAATGATTCTGGTGCTACTTTCCTTAGAAAGGAATCATTTGAAAATATTCTATTGGTCCTTTTCTTGGGATGGAATCCCTTCGGAAAGATTTTATTTCTCTTTTCTTTAGAATATAATCATTTGGAATGATACTGTTGCTACTTTCCTTAGCAAAGAATCCTCTTGATAGATTCCATTAGTCAAGGTCAGAATTGTTTAGAAGTCATGCAGGGGAAGACTACAGTTTGTAAAGTGCAGTTATACACATAAAGCGGTTGGTTTTGTGTTCTATGGCGTTGCCTAATTTTAGGCAGGTGCGTCAAATAGCGTTAAGTAAATAGGCATACACACAAGGAAAACTTTTACTAACACAGAAGAGAGAAATATACTCAACAGAGGGATCGAATCTTCGTCAACGGATATGCATTAACCCTCCTGGTGGTTATCTCGACGAGGTATCACTTCATTTGCAAAACAGACTAGATCTTGTTGGACGAGATATCTTGTCATTAGAAGAAAACTGACCAGATCTTGATCTCGTCATCATAAAAAATCGGCAATATCTTGATGACGAGATATCTCGTCATTAGCAAAATTGGTCAGATCTTAATGGACGAGATACCTCGTCGAAATCACTTGGGGTTAAGTAAAAAGTCGTTCAGTTTCTTCTGTTTAACCCTCCAAGAGGTTTCGACGAGGTATCTCGTCTTGACAAATTCAGATCAATTTTACTAATGACGAGATATCTCGTCCTCAATAATGCCGATTGAATATCAAATGTTGACGCTTTTGCCGCTTTTTGATGATGACGTCTCTCAAGATAAGGTCTGTTTTCATAATGATGAAATATCTCGTCCATTAAGATCTGGTCAGTTTTGCTAATGACGAAATACCTCATCAAGACAACCACTAGGAGGGTGAAGAATGCTTGGAGATGAAAAATCATGTAAAACAACGGCCACAGAACTTAAGGATGGTTAGCTAAAAAGATGATTCTTCATGAAAATGAGTTACAAAACTTTCGTGAATATCTGAAATGATAACAAATAGCCATGCAAAGTTAGGAATAATTTAATTGTATAGTTTAGTCAATAAAACATCTCGAAAAAGAGGCAATTTTAACGAAACAAAAAGAATCCCCTTAAGGCTTCGCCTAAACTCGAGCTGGGTTTAAGTTTAGTCGAATATTTCACTCGTGTTGCGTATGTTCTATGCTCTAAACTACTTTTCTAGAATAAATCCCTGGGGCATAAATGATTTTCGTGTGCGTGAAAATTTCTCGTGTTCCAATTTTCGTTGTTCGAGAGTTTTTGAAGCACAAGATTCTTGCACCGTGTGAGAAAGATGATTTACTGAATAAAAACAGGCTAATAGCATATGAAAAAGTTACGATTCTAAAAACTAAACTTCAACTCCAAACACGATTCTACAAAACGTTTTTATTTCATTTAAGGTTATCAATAGAAATTCCACATAAACAGGAAAATCTCTGAAATTTTTTAGCGTTTATTTTATCAAAATATGGCTGAAAAATTCAAGACAATGATCTGATAGAAAATGTGTTTCCTAAGCCAAATACGGTTTCAATGAATCATCCGATTCGAAAACCATTTTAAAATGGCTTGTTATGAAATATTTGGAAGATGGATATTTTTTCACTTACGTCGATTTTTCACTCGGAAGAATGATGTTCTGAGCGGGACTACTTCGCGGAATTAGTTTCTGAAAAGAGAGAAAGGTTTGAGAAACTTGGGCGGAAAATATGTGATCGACGAAGAATTATTAACCTTCCTAGAGTCCTGAAGTTTTAGAGTAGTGCGGAATAGTTTTTACCCCACAACACACTTTATGACTCAATAACCACACCTAACGGTTGAAAAATCCACGTATTTTTTTACATTTTAGAAATATTCGATTTGTCCTTTCCTTGAAATAGAATCTTTTGGAACGTTTCTAATGACCATTTCTTCGGAATATAATCATCTGGAACGTTTTTAATGACCATTTCTTTGGAATATAATCATCTGGAACGTTTCTAAGGACCATTTATTTGGAATATAATCATCTGGAACGTTTCTAATGACCATTTCTTCGGAATATAATCATCTGGAACGTTTCTAAGGACCATTTATTTGGAATATAATCATCTGGAACGTTTCTAATGACCATTTCTTCGGAATATAATCATCTTGAACGTTCCTAATGACCATTTCTTTGGAATATAATTCTGTGGAACGTTTCTAATGATAATTTCTTTCGAATATAATCATCTGGAACGCTTCTAATGACCATTTCTTTGGAATATAATTCTGTGGAACGTTTCTAATGATAATTTCTTTGGAATATAATCCTCTGGAACATTTCTAATGACCATTTCTTTGGAATATAATCATCTGGAACGTATCTAATGACCATTTTTTTTTAATATAAACCTCTGGAACGCTTCTAATGACCATTTCTTTGGAATATAATTCTGTGGAATGTTTCTAATGATAATTTCTTTGGAATGTAATCATCTGGAACGTTCCAAATGACCATTTCTTTGGAATATAATCCTCTGGAACGCTTCTATTGGTGCTATCCTTGGAATAGAATTCTTTGGAACGATTATATTGGTATATTCCTTGGAATAATGAAACCATTCTATTGGTCCATTCATTGGAATAGAATCCTCAGGAACGATTCTATAGGTTGTTTGGTTGGTCTTGAGGTTTTATGACTCAAGGCCATATTTGGCCATGCTGCCCTAGACACAAGATACACAACATCCTGTATTAAACAGACACACACAATGAAAGTTTTACTGACATAGAAGAGAGAAATACACCCAGGGAGAAATGCTCCTGACAGGAATCGAACCTGCACCGCCTACAACTAGAAGGTTGCTAGCGCAGTGCGCATACCCACTGAGCCATTACAGCCCCACGATTCTATAGGAACTTGCCACAAAATCCCAAAACAACCAACCAACCTTAGAATAACAATCCCTTGGAAATATTCTATGCATTCGCTACAACTGATTTATCCTACATGTAGGAATTTTTGTGTGACAGGCTATTTAAACCTCATGTCAACGAGAACAATAGCTGTGTCCCAAATTGTAAAACAATAGAAAGAAAACAAAAAAGGCACTTTCCTGCCTCGATCTTCGTAAGAGGAAGGAATAAAGAACCTCCTCTTAAAGTAACGATAGGTTTGTAACAAAAAGTAGGATACTGATTTTAAATTATTAATCAATTGTGGTGACTCAATTTTAGCTAGCGTTAAATTAGTATCGGAAAGTACTTGCAACTTTGTGTTGATTTTTTTCATGTTGCAAAGGCGAGAGTAATGTTTTCCCATAAAGTAAATGGAACAATGCCCATTAACTTGCCATACATAACATACCATTGCACGTAAACATGCACGATTTATATTTTGATGCACTTCAAATTTATAAAATCATACTCATTATCTACATTTATCCCTCACTATTGTATGTTTTTATTCCTTTACCTCAAATTTCCCTATCACTCTCCCACTTTTCATAATCTACGTTTCTCTGCATAATCTGTACATCGTTATCACAGTATCTCAGTCTCTTTCGCTCATTATCTCTTTTTTTATCAATATATGCCTCTATACTTTCCCTTCTCTTATATTTCTTTAATTCTCTTACCTCTCTCTATTTCTGTCTTTCTTATCCATGTATCTCTATACTTTCTCTCCTCTTATCTCTCTTTTACATTATCTCTTTCCCACCCTCCCTTATTCTCTCATTTCCTTCATTCTCTTATTTCCCCCTTTTATCAACATATATCTGTACTTTGTCTCTTTCTCTCTATCGCTCTCTCTTTTACTCATTATCTGTTTTTATCAGCGCGTCTCTGTACTTTCTCTCCTCTTATCTTGTGTCTATATCTCTTTCCCTCTCTGCCTTATGTTTTAATTTTAAATGTTATTTTTAAAGTATTTTAATTTTAAATGATCTTTTTAAAAGGTTCCAGGTTTTAAATCTTTTTAGAAACGTTTTAAAACAATTTTAAAATGTTTAAATTTTAAGTGTTATTCTTAAAAATTTATAATTTTAAGCGTTATTTTTAAAAAGTTCTAATTTGAAATGTTGTATTTAAATGTTCTACTTTAAAGTGTTACATTTTAAATGTTCTAATTTTAAATGTTGTTGAAATGTTTTAATTTTTACTGTTATTTTAAAAATGCTCTAATTTTTAATATTATATTTTCAAAAGTTCTAAAACTCTTTCAAAATATAGTTAAAATGTTCTAATTTTCAATGTTTTTTAAATGTTCTAATTTTAAATGTGTTTTCAAATGTTCTAATTTTAAATGTGTTTTCAAATGTTCTAATTTTAAATGCTATATTTAAAAAAGTTCTAAAAAATCTTTCAAAATGTTCCTTTTAAATATTATTTAAAAAATGTTCTATAATTTAAAGAACTAAAAAAGTTCTATAAATATTTTTAAATAATCTACCTTCAATAATTTGAAGGTATGAGACAATATTTTCAAACTAATACTTGGCCTTGTGTCAATTTCAAACACACATGATTTATTCCATCTGAAATTTAATTTCAAATTCTTCTAAAAATGGCATACTTAAGCAATTACGTAAACCATACCCCAAACTTAAAGTCCTTTCTTAACTTATTTAACAAACCCCAACATTGAAAATGTCGCAAGGAAAAATAATTAGAAAAGTGAAACATAAAGAAAGAAATTATATCTTTCCCCTAGGGTATGCAGTCCTCATTCATGTTTTTATAACACTCAATTCTTAAAGTTTGAAAGAAAAGTGGAGTATTTTTTAACTGAAAGATAAAAGAACATATTTCAGCATTTATAAGTAAAGATAGAGGGAACAAGTTTTTTTTTAAACTTCTAACAAAAGTTAATTCTTGTTTCAACTTTTGATTAAAACAACATAAGAAATATGAGGCACTTTTTTCCTTCTTAGAGGGAGGGAATTCGGATGAAACATTTCTTGCAATTAAATTCAACCAGAGAGCTTTTGCAAGAGTATTTTCCCGATGTGCTCTTACCACTGATATAATCTTGTGGGAGAAATTTAAAGACAAATAAAAGTTCTCTGTTCAGATCTGATAAATGATTTTGAGTTTCTTTTGCAAATAATATTTTGTTCTGATTTGATTTTGCTTTGAATTAGAAATTTATTCTCCACAATGATTCGAACTTTTTAAATTAGGTTTCACAACTGATGTCAAATTTAAAATTACATAATAAATTTAGATGATAAAGTAACACAACTTGTACTAATTTGATCATTTAGATCGGGAATTCCGAACTTTAGTGAATAGTGAGGCAAACAATCCCTTGTAGTTTGGCCATACATACTAGGGCTTTCAAACCTTTAGTGGATGATTGGACAAATAATTCGTAATACAAGACCATAAGAATATGTACTAGTATCATAGTACAGATCAAGGCCTCTCCCTCTCTCTCTCACACACACAACTTTTCTGGATAACGAGGCATATAATCTACACAACAAAGTCAAAACAATCTTTAATAGTCTGACAATAAAGATCACCACGCTTACCAAAGTTTTGAGGATAACGAGGTATATAATCGGCACAAAAAAGCCGCAAATTTCTGTACTAGTTTGACCATGAACATCATTGCGCTTACCAAACTTTCGAAGATAACGAGTCATACAATCTGTATAACAAAGCTGTAACTATCTACTACTTTGATCATAAAGATCACGGCGCTTACCAAAGTTTTAAGGATAACGAGGCATATAATCTGCACTACAAAGCCGTTACAATCTGTCTTAGTTTGATCATATAGATCAACCTTTTGAGGATAGTGAGTCATATGATCTGCACAATAAATCCCTAACAATCTGTACTAGTTTTATCATAAAGATTACGGCGCTTATCAAACTTTTGAGCATAAAAAGGCATATAATCTGCACAACAAAGAAATAACAATTTGCAGTTTGATCATAAAGATCATGGCGCTTAACAAACTTGAGGATAACGAGACACGTAATCTGAGCAATCTTACTATAATAATCCATACAAGTTTGATCATATAGATCAGGAATTTTCAAACTTTTGTGAATTGTTCAGCAAACAATCCGTACTACTTTCATCATGCACTCTAAACTTCCAAACCTTTTGCAGATAACGAGGTGAATAATCCGTAATACGAAGGAATAGCAATAAATACTAGTTTGATCATACAGATCAGAGCTTTATAAACGTTTGAGGGTTGCGACGCAAGCAATCTTTTACAACATAGGCATAACAATCCGTACTAGTTTGATCACATAGATTATAGCTTTATAAATTGTTGAGGTTTGTGATGCAAGCAATCTTACAAGAGAGGCATAACAATCCATGCTAGTTTGATCATGCACATCAAAGGTTCCAAACCTTTTGCAGATAACGAGGTAAATAATCCGTAATACGAAGCAATAACAATAAATACTAGTTTGTCATACAGATCATCGCTTTCTAAACTGCTGAGGGTTATGACTCAAGCAGTCTTTACAATAGAGGCATAACAATACATACTAGTTTGATCAATAGATCAAGAGTTTCTTAACTTTTATAGCCAATAGCCCGTTGGTGTTGCTCCAGTGTGAAGTTAATTAAAATACCTACCTACCTTAACTTTTATAGATTGTGAAGCAAGCAATTTCTACCTTTGACCATCAGATCAGGGATTTCCAAACTTTGGAGGATAATTATTCATTATTTCAAAACGAAACAAATCTGTAGCTTTGTGTATAGGTTTTGAAATGTAAACGTAAATCAATGATTTATTTATACTTTTGGTTTACCGTTACTTAATCTAATTCTTGAGTACTTTTACAGAAATAAAGAGATGTGTGTATATAAAATGTTTCCAGTAATTTCAACCAGTTAATTATTAAAAAAGTGAATCTACATATATCCATACCAATGCTTTTAATTTAAAGTCTACCAGATAGATAATCAAGAAACTTAAACTAAGATCGTAAAAGAGGAGTTTCCTTAAAAAACAAGCTTTCTTAAAACACATTGTCTTACATTCTTTACTGAAATCAATGTTCTCAAAGGAAGTTGCACTTTTGAAATGCGTATTATTTGTTCTCAATGGAGAAGGCCCGTTTTGTTATGAATGGGCTTAAAACGTAAACAACCTTTCAAAGACACGAAACCTCCAGAGATAAAAAGCGAAGCAATTCTCTGCAGAGGCTCAGGTTTCACGTTGTTTTAACATCCTCGAAGCAATAACTCTAAACTAAATTCCTTTTTGAGTGATGTTTTTCATCCAAATAGTAAAGTCGGTTTGGGGTTCTCTATTTCGAGCATCTTAGATTCCAAGGAAACGTGCTTTTACTGAAGTTTCAGTTGAATATTGAAAGCATCATGTATTAGATATGAGAGCGTTATTTTTCGCTGCATCAATGTTTTAAATTTACAAATACGCTTTCCTCTTCAAATGCCATGATTTATTCTCTAAAAGCAGAGGTCAACGATTCAAAGTGGATCTTACAATATATGCAGGGTATTTTTGAGCTTCTTGTACAAACTTTAAGGCATTTTTTCGCAAAGTGGGCACTGAAAGATGTCTTTTGGGAATTGCTGGTCCAAGGTGAAACGGGGAGCATTAAGGTGCAAGAGTGGGCAACAAGATGCTAAAACAATATCGCCTAAAAATGTTTTAAACAACAATTATCCACTCAATTATACAGACACACTCATTCGTGATGCATTATCGCAAGAATTATTCGTTGTAAAGTGCAAGTTACAACTGATAGACGTAAAATGAGGACGACAGGTTGCAACAAGCGAGTGATAGCATAACATCAGAACGAGAGGTCGTAACAAGTGAGTGATAGCATAACATCAGGACGACAGGTCGTAACAAGCGAGTGATAGCATAAAATCAGGACGACAGGTCGTAACAAGCGAGTGATAGCATAACATCAGGACGACGGGTCGTAAAAAGCGAGTGACAGAACAAAAGCTCATTTCCTTATAATGGAATCCTTTGGTTAACGTCGCACCGGAGCAACACAACGGGCTATTGGTGACGGTCCGGGATCAATCCCAAAGGGAAAGACACGAGGACAACACCACTTAATTTTGAACCACGGTCAGATGACGAGGTCACACCTGAGCTGGCACCCCACTCTCCAAACTTCCACATCACGCCAACGTGAGAACATTTGAGGCCACGACAGATTTCACATGCACTAAGCCCCCTTTTACACGACGGTCTTTGGTTGGATTCGAACTCGCAACTTTTTGGTTGCTAATCAGTTACTCTTCCAGACGGGATACCGCCACCACATGGAATCTTTCGAAAATATTCCATTATTCCTATCCTAAACATATAATCCTTTAGAAAGATTCTATTAAAGATCAAGGGGCCGCATTTGCCCAATTGGAAGATCAACGGATTGGCAACCAGAGGGTTACGAATCCAATCAAAGACCGTCCTGTACATGGAGGGTTAAAGCTACCTTGGCCTCAAATGTCCTCACGTTGGCGTGGTATGGAGGTTTAGAGAGTGGAGTAACAGATCACAGGTGTGACCTCGTCATCTGACCGTGGTTCATTGGATCTTTCCCATCGGGCGATGATACGGACCGTCGCCAATAGCCCGTTGCGTTGCTGAGTGCGACGTTAATTAAAATACCTACCTGACCGTGGTTCAAAATTACGAGGCGTTATCCTTGAATCTTTCTCTTCGGGATTGATCCCGGACAGTCGCCAATTGCCCGTTGTGTTGTGTGTTGCTTCAGTGCGACATTAATTAACTACCAACCTCAAGAAGATAGAATGTTTTTAGAAGCAATGCAAGAAACTGCAGGTTGCAAGGTGGACCCTCAGAGTGTTAATCTAATTAGCATTGACCAATCAACTATCATATACCAGTTCGGAATTTATTCTTTGGAATTGTTATCGGCGAAGTGCTTAAATCGTATTCGAAAAACAAGACAAGTGACGTCACTTTTGGAATACGTATAGGAAAAACATTCCGCCGCAGAAACAATACCACGACCTACATTTAACTTGAAAGAAAATGCCTCTAATAGGGTAAATGTATTAAGAAGAGCATTTTAACCTTACTTTATTTTACTCGCCAAAGCAAGCCAAGTGGCGTCACTTTTGGAATACGTATAGGAAATACATTCCGCCTCAAGTACAATACCTCCACCAAACACATTTAGCTTGGCGGAAAATGTCTCACCAGATAAATGTATTAAGATAAGTATTTTAACCTTATTTTATTTTTTCTGTCCAAAACAAGCCGAGTGACGTTATTTTTGGAATACGGTATAGGAAACATTCCACCCCAGATACAATACCTCCACCACCTACATTTAACTTGACGGAAAATGCCTCTCATAGGGTAAATGTATTAAGATAAGTACCTTAAGATAGATTTTAAAACCTTACTTTATTTTCTAATTTTATAAAAAGAACTCGAGTATCCGTTTTTTCTTTAAAAGTGCTATTCTGCTGATTCGTGTTCTTGAAAAAGAATAAAAAAAAATGTCTGAAAAAATTCTTCCGCGTAATAGCTCGACCAAACTTTATTCGATTAAATTGATTTCTTCAATTAAAGAACGAGAAAAGGATTCTTCTAAAAATGTAACTCTCGTTGGTACTTGAACCTCCTTAGCTTTCGTTACAAGTTATTTCTGTCTTCAAAGCGCTTAATTCTCACTTTTGAAGGTAGATAATTCCTGACAATCTAATAATTAGGACTAAAGATAAACAAATTGGGTCAGTTCTGATTGATCCGTCAAATCAATAGATCCCGTTGTGTTGCTCCAGTGCGACGTTAATTAAGGTGTACGTATACACTAGAAGGTTTTTAAATTTTGACTAATAAATAAAAAAAATCGATATTCTGATCGATTTTCATGATTTCTAGTGTATACATACACCTTAATACCTTAACTGCCCACCTACCTACCATCGTGAATTTTAAAACGATACCACGCACAGTCGTGTTGCGATCACGATTGTCCAGATAAACCGCGATATTGTTGAAAGTTTTCACCAGTTCACAATAAAACGATTTTTAAACTATTCAGTTCAAACCACTGCGGAATGTTGTTCATATATTAGAATGGATCTTGTCAAGAGCTTTAACGTTCCAAGTGGTTTCCATGAGATATCTCGTTCAAGACCTGACCAATTTTGCTATTGACGAAATATCTCATCAATCTATTGCTAATTTTGTGATGATGAGATCAAGATCTGGCCAGTCTTAAGGCTGGTTCACATTAGGCCAGTAATTTAGTCGAGTAGCGAGTAATTTAGTAACTAAACGATGTTCGGACAAAACTATTTAGTCGAGTAGTTTAGTAAAATGATTTAGTGGGCTCGATCCAGTCAAATGGAAAGTAGATGGTCGAGTAGTATCCCCCACCCCACCTCATTAACCACTAGCGTGCCACTGACAGGTCTGAACACGTCTGTTTAATAGAGTTCATTAGTTGTTTGTTATCATTCCGCGAGATCTGTTTCTTGTGTGTTTTTATCGGCAACATGACTCGGAGTGATGATAATACGGTCAAATTTGTTACTGCTTTTGTGCAACAGGAGTGCTTATGGAATGTGAAATTTCTGTACTCTTAAACTGCATTCAGTTGCAAGAAAGTATAGCACTGCCTCCAGTTTTGTTATCGCAGATATGGCTTCTCTTAGATGAGTATTGGTACGCTGGATTTTAGCCTGTACTTTTTCTAATAGGAAATTGAAGCAACCTTCCGACTTTCTCAGTGTTGAAAAATATTCTTTTGGGTCTTCAACTGCGAGTTCTCTAAGAACGTTGGAGGCTCCTGGCAAATCTCTTCGACCAATCCATTCTCCCCCCGTACCCCCCTTTTCTCTTTTATAATCTCTTCCACCTCTTCCAGGATAAGCCTTGCAGCAACATTTATTGCTCGATTCAGCCTCGCTCTCCGTATCATCTTTAGCAGTCGACACTTGAACACCAACTAAACCGTGTCTGAACACTCTCCCACTTGCTGTTTTCTCGTTTGATAGAGTTACTAAATCACTCGCTAATGACTAAATTACTGGCGTAGTGTGAACCAGCCTTTAAGATGGCAAGATATCTTGTTCATCAAGATTTGGTCGGTTTTGCTAATGACGAGATACCTCGTCGAGACAACCACGTTATGTTGTCATTCACGTCAGCTAATACAATTCCGTAACTTTTTATGCAACTAAACCTGAGAAATGTTGGCTTTTAAGAATCTCATTAACGTAGACAGGACTCTTCACCTCCTGATGTTTGTCTCGACGACGTATCTCGTCATTTACAAAACTGACAAGATCTTGATGGACGAGATATCTCGTCATTTAAAAATACTGACCTGATCTTGATCGTGTCATAAAAAATAGGCAATATCTTGATGACGAGATATAACGTCATTAGCAAAATTGGTCAGATCTTGATGGACGAGATATCTGCAACTCAACCTGAGAAATGTAGACTTTAAAAAATCTTATTAACATAGACAGAACTCCTAAATGCTGTACTTTTAGTGAAACCTGGCAGAAGTTTCAAAGATTTCCCTCAATGATTTTTCAGTGGAATGATTTGAAACATTAATATTCAAGTACGTCATTTTTGCTACATACAAGTACATAATTTGTGTAACTTCTCTAACGCAACTTTCGAATAGTTTCATAAACTCGTCCGGTCCCGTCGATGCCGGATTTTCACGGTTTCACTGCAGCTTATTACTCACCCCATTGACGAGTCCATCAATTAAAAAAATGAATATAAAATGAATGATCTGAAACATTAACATACAAGTACGTGATTTGTGTAAAGTCCCTTATGCAATATTTGAATATCTTCAGTAACTCGTCGTTCTCACCGATACCAGATTTTCGAGGTTTTACTGCAGTTTATTACTCAACCGATTGGTGAATCCATCAAGTATAAAAATGAAAGTAAATTGGATGATTTGAAACGTTAACATACATGTGCGTGATTTTGTTACATACAAAAACGTGATTTGCGAAACGTCCCTTAATGCAATTTTCGGACAGTTTCAGAAACTCGTCCGGTCCCGTCGATGCCGGATTTTTGCGGTTTTACTCTAGCTTATTGCTCAACCCATTGGCGAGTCCATCAATTATAAAAATGAAAGAAAACTGAACTGATTCGAAAAGGGCCGGGTCCAATGTGTTGAAAAACTGCCAGCATCTGATGACTGGTAATCAGAAACGCACCGTTTCGGAATCGGTGCTAAATTTAGGCTCCCATTGAATAAAGTGAACAGCTGACTGCGCAATGCACGAAAGCCATATTTAGTTGAAGCCGAATGCATTTCCATTAAATAGATGAAGTTAATTTCTGTTCGTGGAATAATCAGTACTCAGTTGGCTATTCAATGGCTTTCGGTGGCTTGTTGTATTAGGTGGGCCGTACGCTCTCATACATAAAGTGCATAGTTGAGTCCCATGAAGCGAGTTTATCTCCCAGATTGAGGGATAGGAGTATCCTTTCCTTAATCAATGAACGTCTAAGTCATTTATGGTGTGAATTGATTTCATTTGCGTGATGATAGATCATCGCATGTACTATCGAAACGTATCCTAAACTTCATAGGGCCTCGGTAGCCCGGTTGGAAGAGTAACGGATTAGCAACCGGAGGGTTGCGAGTTCGAATCCAACCAAAGACCGTCGTGTACACGGGGGCTGGTCCACGTTAAATGTGTCATGACCTAAGATGTCCTCATGTTGGCGTGGCGTGGAAGATTGGAGAGGAGGAGCTAGCTCAGGTGTTGACCTCGTCATCTGACCGTGGTTCAAAATTACGAGGTATTGTCCTCGATCTTTCCCTTGGAGATTGATACCGGACCGTCGTCAATAGCCCGTTCTGTTGCTCCAGTGCGACGTTAATTAATTACCGTTTTCATTGGAAATTCTATTATTTTACCTTTTCTCATGAAACAATTTTAATCTTCATTAAGGCGAAATATAAAAAACTCACCTTAATTTGATTTTGACAGACTTAAGAGCTTTACTTGATTTTAATGCATCAGAATCAATTGGTTTTAGTTTGTACTAAGTCTTAAATACACCCCCCCCCTTTCGGGTTTGACTCCGAACCGTCGCCAATAGCTCGATCTTTTACTCCAGTGCGACGTCAATTAAAATACCTGCCTAACTACCAAAACTTCATACATCCGTAGATAAGCAGATCAAAACGTCAAATTGCTAGTAAAAAATGCAAATCTTCATAACAACGAAACTGACAACTTTACAAGATTGAAGACGAATTGGTAAAAGTGAAACCAAAATCTTAAAGCAGTTAAAATTAATTATCCAAGTACTTTCGACGAGATATCTCGTCCATCAAGATATGACACATTTTGCTAATGCCAAGATAACCTCTTCATAAAGATATTGCCGATTTATTTTACTTGTACGAAATCAAGATATGGTCAGTTTCCTTCTAATGACATGAGAAAACGAGATTTTGATGGACGATATATCTCGTCCATCAAGATCTGATTGGTTTTGCTAATGACGAGCTATCTCATCGAGACAACCATCTGGAGGGTTAATCAATGAACGTCTAAGTCATTTATGGTATTAATTCACTTTATTAGCATTCTGCAATGTGATGATTGCTCATCGCATGTTCTATAGAAACATCCTAATCTTCATATTTGGGTAGATCAGAAGAAAACCTCAAATTGATAGTAAAAAATGCAAACAACGACTAATAAAGATTAAAAACTGACAACTTGACATGATTCAAGACAAATTAATAGACACCTAAAACTTAAAGCAGTTGAAAATATGTTTCCAATGGTTTCGATGAGATATCTAGTGCATCAAGATCCGACTAATCCATCTACTGTTCTTAAGGTAGAAGGAAGTCACAAGAAAACCCAAGTTTAAATTTGTTGTTCTAGAATAGTGTTGACACAACTCACTTCTTCAAATAACCAGTTACGATCTATTTGACAAATTGAATTTGTCAATCAATTTATTCAATCAATAGATGTTATTTAGTTATGTGCGCTTTCTAGCGTAAAAAGGGGCCGCGGTGGCCCGGTTGGAAGAGTAACGAACTAGCAACCGAAGGGTTGCGAGTTCGAATCCAGCCAAACACCGTCGTGTACAAAGGGGGCTGGTGCACGTTAAATCTGTCGTGGCCTCAAATGTCCTCACGTTGGCGTGGTGTGGAAGTTTGGAGAGTGGGGTGTCAGCTCAGGTGTTGCCTCGTCATCTGACCGTGGTTCAAAATTACGTGGTGTTGTCCTCGGATCTTTCCCTTTGGGATTGATCCCGGACCGTCACCAATAGCCCGTTGTGTTGCTCCAGTGTGACGTTAATTGAAATACCCCCAATACACCATACTAGCGTAAAAAGCGGCACTACACTACTCGAAATCTCGTGACTCTCAAAGGGTTAGACTAGTTTAGTCAGCAACACGTTATTGATTTGAATCCCTTTCGCAAATTACAAAGGGCATGCAAGTAACCTGTAGTCAAGTTACTTCACATCTTGTGAAACAGGAACTACGTACAGCCACCGAAACATTAGAGACCTTTTCATTTTACATTTACATAAAAGCATCTTTTGCAGAGATGTTTCTCCTATCTTACTTTATGCACAGTAATATTCTAAAAGTCATGTCTAATTACCTCTTTCCACATCAGAGATAATTGTCTAAGGTTAAAACTTCGTGGAGTTAGCAACCCATTATTAATTTGAACCGATTTTTTTGCAAGTTAAAAATCAGTTTGGTCAAATATGGCTATTGGGCCATAAAACCCAACAAATCGCAAGTAGGAAAAGGCATTCGAGTAACACGCCAAGTTACATCATAAATTATGAAACAGAAACCAAAACATTAGCTTCCTCTACATTTAGCTTTATAGAAAAATCTCACTTAGATATTTCTCATATTGCATTTAATGTACACTAAAAGATTCTCATTGGAAAGGTCACTATAGTTTGGACCCTAAAAGGTCATGTCTAATTATCTCCTTCCACATCAGAGATAATTGTCTTAGGTTAAAACTTCATGGAGTCAACCCATTATTAATGAGTACCCCTTTCTCAAGTTCAAAATCAACTTGGCCAAATATGGCCAAAATCAACATGGCCATAAAACCCAACAAACCGAAAGTTGAAAAAGGCATTCGAGTAACATGCCAAGTTACTTCATAAATTATGAAACAGGAATTACTTACAGCCTCTAAAGCATTATCGTCCACTACATTTAGCTTTACAGAAAAACCTCACATTCGTATGCCACATATTGCATTTAATGTACAATAAAATTCTCATCCCAAAGGTCATTACACTATAGTTTGGAACCTGAAGGTCATGTCTAATTACCTCCTTCCACATCAGAGATAATTGTCTTAGGTTAAAACTTAGTGGAGTCAGCAACCCATTATTAATTTGAACCTCTTACGCAAGTTAAAAAAGGTCAGCAAAGTTGGTTCTCTGTAATCAGCAGTATCCTTTCTATTCCAGTGCGGTTGCTTTCTTCTTCAGCGCCTGAATTCACTCAGGCATAGATCTTTCACCGCCATGTGCACAAGAATAAGGACAGACTTTCTAGCTTGAAATCAAATGATAAAAGCAGACTGCGATGTGAAAGTAGCGAAACGCCTACCAACGTTGAAATCTAATTACAGATTTTAGGGTTTTCCTATTTATAATTTAATTAAATGTACTTTAAAGAGTTAAGTTTCACATTCGCGAATTTGAGCCCGATGGAAACAAGCGTTGCTCAAGAATGAATTCCTTACGCTAGCACTCGCGTGGGGTGGGGTGATACTCCAACATGAATGGTATGTAGATAAACGGATGAAAACCGTAGTCAAATTGGTAGTGAAAATGCAAACTTCAAAATAACGACTAATAAAGATTTAAAACTAAAAATCGCCAATGGTCTACCATCATTAGGACAGAAGTAAGACACGAGAGAAAAATCAAATTTACATATGTTGTTCTTGAATAGTGTTGTCATGTCTCAATTTGTTAACTAAGTTTTTCCAGGACACGTGTGAAGACAGGAAAGCAGTATAGAAGAAATATAAGTCTTCTTTCTTATCCCATTTTTACATGAATAGAACGCGTCTGTTATTGAGCCTAAGATCGGGCAATCATCTCTGAAGCAGTCCTACTTAGCCACCCGTTCAAGACATACAATATCAAGCAATAGACACACACAATGAAAGTTTCTACTGACACAGAAGAGAAAGAGATACAACCAGGGAGGAATATACCTGACAGGAATCGAACCACCTCCGCCTACAACTCGTAGGTTGCATACCCACTGATCCACGACGACCCCGGAAATATAAAAGTAGAGTGAGTAATGCCAATCTTTTCATGTGCACCGAGTCATGTGACCAAAACTAGTAGTAACGTGACCCTTAGAATAATTTCGCCTGCATGGTGCAACCGAACCTTCATCATCTGATTGGTCCACGGAGCGGGAGAACACACCCATCCATTGATTCATTATCTGATTGGTCCGCGCGGCAGAATAGTAGACTTTGGCAATTTCACCACTTTTGTCACCACTCTAGAAATGCGCATTCACACATCTACCCTATCATAAGATGTTATATCGCCTAACGAGGCGATAAGATGCCAAATCGAGCATTGAAGTTAATTTTTCAGAGCAATCACGTGACTATTAGTCGACATCTTGGTTACACTTTTTGAAGTTTCTCTCAATAGTAATGTTCAGTCTACTTATGTTTCACGTCTATGGGAAGCACTAGTGTCATTCACTAGTGTGTTCGACAAGGTAAAATGATAAGGTTTCTGTGGTGTTATCTTGAGATTGATCTGAGATTGGACTTCTTTCGCTTGTTTGAAAGCAAGCTGGTGTGAAAATTCTGAACCATGTTGAGCAATTGCAGATTTCTTTATTTTCTAAATTTGATAAGACCTTTTTTTGAGAGCTTTGAAATTCCGGTTGCAAAAAGACATGCGTTATGTCAAAAATATATAATTCAATTTCTGTTCTGTTGCTTACATTTGCAAAACAAATCCTGCTGGTTGTCTTCCGGTTTAGGATCTAATATCAAAGGCATCGTCTAGTACGAAGAAGAATCAAAGTTAATCCACGTCAAAAATAAAAAATGTCACTAATAAAAACCGAAATTATAAGTTATAGTATTTTGTATTATGCAAACTTGCGACTTGCGTCAGTTCAAATTTCTTTGCACATTTTGAGTGTTTTATAATATTCATGATGTACTCTAAAGCTGTAAATACTGACGAAACGATAGCAGAATTGTTACATTAATAAATACATACTAAATATATTCTTGACAGTGCAGATTTAATGCCAGTGATTGTTTAAATTTTTAATTTGATTCGTACGTTTAATCTTCATGATTTATTGCGATGTTTTTTGGGCAATGTGTCATCCTACGGTCAATGTTTGCTTCACTAGGGCTAACTATATCGAGCCATACTATTAAAGTAGATATCAAACCATCAACGGAATTTTTTTCGTATCATAAATGGAATTTGTTTGGAACCATAAATGGAATTTATTCCGAATTTATTGGAATTTATTCCGAACCATAAATGGAATTTATTCCGAATCCGTAAATGTAATTTATTCAGAGCCATCCATGAAATGGATTCCAACTATTCACGAAATTTATTGCTATATGGCTTTCATGGGTTTAATGATTCCCTATTAATTCCTGCATTTATTTTCTATATGATAATTAGCTGTTGTTCTCGTCATTACAAAAGAAACCGTACCTCTGAAACGATTTTCTCAACTCGCCGTCTAGATGCGGCTCTTTTAAAACGTTTTTCCAACCCACCGATCAGATATGACCCTCCGACAAGACATTCCTGATCCATTCAGAGGGCCATATACGACCCTCCAAAACGGTTTTCCCAACCCGCCGGCCATATACGGCCCTCCGGAAAAGTTTTTCCTAACCCGCCTGCCATGCACGGCCCTCCGAAAAGGTTTCAAAGACCCTTCGGCCATATAGTACGGCCCTCCGAAAAAGTTTTTCCCAACCCGCCGGTCATATACAGCTCTCCAAAAAAGTTTTTCCAACCCGCCAGCCATATAGGGTCTACAGAAAAGTTTTTCCAAACCGCCGGCTATATACGACCCTCCGAAAAGGTTTTACCGTGAGCAGACGAGATACAGCTACCAGATATTCCTAGAGTATACTCATTCATAAAAATAAATATTCAAAAGTACCACATTGGAGCCTAGCCTTACTTCGCAAATAACTGAGTCGAAGTTTGTGGAAGCAGATTTATATATGTATTCTTCTATTTGTTTCTCTGACATCGAAAGGAAAGATTAAAAAACTAACATTGGCAAGACACACATTTCCTTTCCCACACACCTCTTTCAAGTTTTATTAGTTTTTCCCTTATTTAAACTTTGCAAATCCAACACAAAACCGCTCCCTCTTTCCCGAGAGAGCGCCACAATAGATACTTAAAAACAGACGCCAACAACTATTTGCATTGTGTGAGAGGTTTCACTTAAAGTCATCGCAATTAAGGTTTCACAGCCAAGCGTAATTTCCGTAGTTAAATGCATAAGATCCCAACGTTAATTTCCCGTTAAGCTGCTTCACTACCAGATATAATAAATTGGGCAATCAAACGGGCACTCCATAGAGTAAGCTGAAAAGCTCTTTTGTAAATGCAGTGTAAGAAAAGTTTATGCGGGAAATTTAAGATATTATTTTTCATCTTCAAGTTAAGAGCTTTGTTGCGGATAATTATATGAAGAATGGATTCTATTTTAGGAATGAGAAAGATAATCTTTCAAAAGGATTCTTTTTTAAGGAATGAGTAAGAGAATCTTTCGAAATGATTCTATTCTAAGGAATGTATCATAGAATCTTTCCAAAGGATTCTATTCTATGGAATGAGCAGAAGACTCTTTCCAAAGGAATCTATTCTAAGAAATTAGCAAAAGGATTTTTCCAAAGGATCTCTTAAGGATTTCTATTATCTCTAATTCTGTTCTAAGGAAGTAACAAGAGAATCTTTTCAAATGGTTCTATTATCTGGAACGAGCATGAGAATCTTTCCAAAGGATTCTATTCTACAAAATTTGCCAAAAGAATCGATCGAAAGAATTCTATTCCAAGGAGAGGACCAATAGAAATGTGCAAAAGTATCTTTCAAAAGGATTGTTCTCTAAGGAAAGGACCACTAGAATGTTTCCAAAGAATTCTAATATAAGGAAATAAGCGAACGAATCTTTCTAAAGGATTCGACTTTAACAAAATGAGCAAACGAATCTTTCCAAAGAATTCTACTCTAAGAAACGGACCACTAGAATCTCTCCAAAGAATTCTACTCTAACGAAAGGATCACTAGAATTTTTCCAAACGATTCCATTTTAAGTAAGTGAGCAAAAGTATATTTCCAAAGGATTCTATTCTTAGGAAATGACCAATTAAATATTTCCAAAGGATTCTATCCTTAGGAAATGACCAATTAAATTTTTCCGAAGGATTGTATTCTACAGAATGGGCCAAAAGAATCATTCAAAAGAATCCTCAAAATTCTTTAGAAAGATGTTGTTATTTAGTAATCAAGTGTGTAGTAGCTTAAAAGCAACACTACTCGTAAATCTCGCGACACTCAGAGAGTAGAAATGAATCCGATTTCCACCTCATACGTTATTTAACAATCAATAATAAATGCGTTGAGTGAAATCTAAAAATAACGACTCATCAATTCCTCTGTGAATTCTTTATGATTGTCCTTTCACAAAAGCTGCTTTTAATCTTTTTTACCCATGTGTGAATAGCCGCGAAGTAAAAGGCTCGTCGGGTTCCGAATTCTAACATCTGAAATAGGTCACTGCTGCACTCAATCAATCAAAATCTTTCTCACATTCCATCTATACTGCATTTCCGTATGAGAGGCCGAATCATTTTTCAAAAAGCAATACTACTTTAAGGAATTCGATTCTCCGCTGTCGCTTAAGTGGTTAAATGTTGTGAGAGGCTTTTTCTCTTAAGCTAAATGTAGATAGCGATACTCTTTCTGAGGTGGAATGTGTTCCCTGTAAGTATTCCAAACGTGACGTCACTTGGTTTTATTTGAATTACCACTACATCTCTTTGTTAGTAAAAATTCAAAAGAATGTATTCGGAATCGGTATATGATAGCTGATTGATTGACCTCAAATATAGTTTATCGCCGTATTGGCGACGTTTGGCGTTAATTTGACTGTCATTGACTGATCAACTATCGTATATCAGTTCAGAATTCATCCTTTGGAATATTTATTTCCGATATGCTGAAATCGTATACGAAAAAGAAGCCAAGTGACGTTGCGTTTGGAATACGCACAGGAATCAAATTACGTGTGGTTGTCCTCGGTTCTTTCCCTACGGGTTTGATACCGGACCGTCGCCAATAGCCCGTTGTGTTGCTCCAGTGCGACATTAATTAATATATCTATCTACCTACCCAAACGCCGTCAAAGCGTCGATAAAATACATTTTAAGATAACCCCGATATGTCTTAAGCGAGAGTATTTGGGTAGCGGAAGTAAAAACGTCACTTTCCATCTGGTTTTGTTTGTTTGCACTGCAAATCGATATCATACTTTCTCGGTATCTTTGGGCGTTCTCTCTCTTAGCTGAGAGCAGAAACTCTCTCTTCTGCTGGTCTGAGAACAGAAACTCTCTCTTCTGCTGGTCTGAGAGCAGAAACTGTTTAACTGACATTTTTTCGGTCACACTTAATATTTATCCTCATGATGATGAGAAATAGTGTTGGACTGTATATGTTCAAAGATATGTAACACTATCAAACTGCTTATAATTTTTGTTTTTATCTAAAATCTAAGTCTTCAACAGCATAGAAATCTTATTTTCCCATAAATGGTTTGTGGAATCAGTAAAAAACAGAGGATCTCAATCGGATTAACCACTCTCCCCTACCATTACAATATTTGGTTTACACAAGGACTGATTAATGGCACCACCACTTTTACTTTTCCTCATTCGTCACTTTCGAAATCAACTTTTCCATAATCGTTTAAACGAATGAACGAAAATTATCGACGCCAATCAGTTTTATCACCATTAAAAAAATATTTGACTTACACAAGGTCTCATTAAAATGCTTCTTACCTATCAGGGGTCAAAGCATATACTATACTTTATCACAAATTACCCGCGTGGAATTTCCCAGCTATCTTTCCTGCCTTTCATTTTTACCACCGCTTACGCTTCTGCTGTATGATTTTTCTTCTACCCTCATTCCGTTTGGTGCAGCTTGGTCGAATATGGCCCTTGCGCCATAAAACTCGAAACCAAACAACCAACCCTTGTGCAATTAGTAAAAACAGTAGACTCTAATTAGTTTATCTGCTATGGCACGCTGAAAAAACAAGTGATATTGAATTAGCCATATTTTGCTTATTTTTCTTTCATCACCTTCGAAATCAAATTTTCCATAAACCTTTTGCACGAAATTAACGAAAACAGTTTACCCCAATCTGTCTTGTAACCATTAAAAACATTTGTCTTACACAAGGATTCATTAAACGATTTCATACCCATTAGTCACAGTAAATATACTTTATCACACATTACACGCCAGAATTAGTGAAAACAGTAGACTCAGGTTATATTTCCCCTAGCATACAGGAAAATAGGTCACATTGCTTTGGCTTTGTATTACCGTTTGTGCTTATTTCGTATTCGTCACCTTCGAAATTAATTTTTCCATAAATCTTTTACACGAAATTAACGAAAACAGTTGACCTCTATCAGTCTTGTAACCATTAGAAATATTTGGCTTACACAAGGATTAAAACGATTTCATACCCATTAGTCACAGTAAATAATATACCGAATCTGTAAAAGCAATAGACTAATTAGTTATCCATTATAGCACTCTGAGAAAAATTGTTACATTGCGTTTGGCATCCTCCTTTTTTGCTTATTTCGTATTTGTCACCTTCGAAATCAATTTTTCCATAAATCTTTTACACGAAATTAACTAAAACAGTTGACCCCTATCAGTTTTATCACCATTAGAAATATTTGGCTTACACAAGGTCTCATTAAAACTGTTTCTTACTCGTTAGTCACAATATTATGCTTTAACACAAATTACCCTCGGGGAATCAGTAAAAACAGTTGACTAATAAGTTTATCGACTATAGCACGCTGAAAAAACAAATGACATTGCGTTTGGTATACCTATTTTTTACTTATTTCGCATTCGCCACCTTCGAAATCAATTAATTTTTCCATAAATCGTTTGCACAAAATTAACGAAAACAGTTGACCCGAATGAATTTTATCACCATTGAAAATATTTAGCTTACGCAAGGTGTCATTAAAACGGTTTCTTACTTATTTGTCATAATAAGTACTATACTTTACACAAATTGCCCGAGTGGGAAACAGTTAAAAGAATAGACTCTGTACTAGTCAGTTTATCGACTATAGCAGGCAGAAAAAACAATTGACATTAAATTGGCGTCTCTATTTTTTGCTTATTTTGCATACGTCACCTTCGAAATCAATTTTCCATATATCATTTACACGAAATTAACGAAAACAGTTGACCCCAATGAATTTTATCACCATTAAAAATATTTGGTTTACACAAAGACTCAGTAAAACGGTTTCATACCCATTAGTAATAGTAAATGTACTTTACCACACATTACATGCCGGACTTAGTAAAAATAGCAGACTCAGATTATATTTTCCCATAGCCATGTAGAAAAACTAGTCACACTGGTTTTGGATTCTATCTCCATTTGTGCATATTTCTAATTCGGAATCTTCTAAATGAATTTTTCGACGAATGATTTACACGAAATTAGCAAAAACAGCAGACCCCAATCATTTTTATCACACCTTACCACCATTAAAAATATTTGGCTTACACAGACTCATTAAAATGGTTTCATAGCCATTAATCACAACAAATATACCATTAATCACAATAAATATACCTAACCTCACATTACACGCCAAAATTAGGTAAAATAGTAGACTATTTAGTTTATCCATTATAGCACATTGAAAAAGAAGTGACATTGAGTTTGGAGTCCACATTTTTTGTTTATTTCGCTTTCATCGGCTTCGAAATTAATTTTTCCATAAATCTTTTACAAAAAATTAACGATAACAGTTCAATCCAATTAGTTTCATCACCATTAAAAATATCTGACTTCAACAAAAACTCATTAAAGCAGTTTCATACACATTTTACTCACACTAAATATACTTTACACGCATTACATGCCGGTATTAGAAACAGTAGACTCAAATTATACTTTCCCATAACATACAGAAAAACAATGCCTTGTATCACAATTTGTGCTTATTTCTTATTCCTCATCTTGAAAATTAATTTTTCCACAAATGATTTACACGAAATTAACAAAAGGAACAGACCCCAATCAGTTTTATCACATATCACGACCATTAAAAATATTTGGCTTACACAAAGAATCATTAAAATGGTTTATACCTATTAATCACAGTAAATAATATACAGAATCTGTAAAAACAGACTAATTAGTTTATCCACTTAACACGCTGAAAACAAATGTTACATTGCGTTTGGAACTCCCACCCACTTCTTTTGCTTATTTCGTATTCGCCACCTTCGAAATCAATATTTCCATAAATCTTTTACATGAAATTAAAGAAACCAGTTGACCCCTATCAGTTTTATCACCATCAAAAATATTTGTTTTATACAAGGTCTTATTAAAACGGTTTTTAATTATTAGTCTCAATAAATAGCATGCTTTACCATAAGTTATCCTTGCGGAATTAGTAAAAACAATCGACTAATAAGTTTATCGAATATAGCACGCCGAAGAAAACAAATGACAGCGTTTGGCATACCTATTTTTTCCTTATTTCGCATTCGCCACCTTCGAAATCAATTTTTCCGTAAATCATTTACACTAAATTAACGAAAAGAGTTTTGACCCCGATCAGTTTTACTACCATTACAGATATTTGGTTTACACAAAGACTCGTTAAAACGGTTTCGTACCCATTAGGCCACAGTAAATACTACACTTTACCACAAATTACCCGGGCGAAATTAGCAAAAACAGTAGGCTCCGATTAATTTTATCGACCCATTACACTCAGTAAAAGCAGAAGTCTGGATGCCTTAAGACTCGTTATACGGCTTAGATCACATCCATCACCATAGAAATCCTATTTCCCACAAATGGTTTGAATCAGTAAAAACAGTAGACCCCAATTACTATTTATCGTCCCATTACAGGGATTAAAACAGGAGTTCGGTTACTTTGGAACTCATTAGATCTGCTACTTTTACATCAGAATGACGTGTAATGAAGCCTTTAATAATAACTAGCCGCTGAAAGGTCACTTTATGGTTAGAAAACACAATTTATGAATTAATCGTGGTAGTAATTCAATGGGAACAGTGTGGTCCCATTAGTGAGTATTAAAATGTCTCTGGAAAAATAGAAACGCTCGAGTCCTATCATTTTAATGACTTTAATGGAAATGAGAACATGGAGAATCCCCTCTAATGGGAAATTTAACCTCATCCCAACGCTCTAGATGGTTTATTTGCGTCTTATTCCCAAACGTGAAATTCTTTTTCTCTCAAGAATCCCGAAGTCATGAGTAATAAACAACAGAATTCTCGACGAAAAATATTCATGTCCCTCAGCCAAATTCTCAGCCGCATATAATCGTGGGTTGTTTTTGCGTACTTATATCAAGTGGTCATGTGTTCATTTAAGGAAGTTTTGTTACTGGCTTGATAAAACTTTTTTAAAGTGGTCTTTTAGCGTGTTTCATTAATTTAGAATGGGACTGTATTTTTCTTCTTTGATACATTCATTGTTTGGGGCACACTCTAAGTACAGAAACGTGATTTCTGAAATAAATTAGGGTGGACCTAATGTGTTGTCTTGTTATTTTGGTTCATATTACACTATTGCTGAAAGTGTTGGTCATTTGAGCAAGTTTCTTTTATTTTGGTTCATTACACTATTGTTGAAAGTGTTGGTCATTTGAGGAAATTTTGTTATTTTGGTTCATTACATAATTGTTGAAACTTTTCGTAATCTGAGGAAGTTTTGCTATCTACATTTAGAATGGGGGTGGTGTTTTTCTTTTTTGATACATTCATTGTTTGCGGCACACTCTAAGTACAGAAACGTGATTTCTGAAATAAATTAAGGTGGGCATTATGTGTTTTGTCCTGTTATTTTTGTTCATACTACACTATTGCTGAAAACGTTGGTCATTTGAGGAAGTTTTGTTATTTTCGTTCATTACACTATTGTTGAAAATGTTTGACAGTTGAAGAAGTTTGTTATTTTGGTTCATTACACTATTGTTAAAGTGTTCGCATTTGAGGAAGATTTATTATTTTAATTTAGAATGGGGGACTGTGTTTTTCATTGATCCACTCGCTGTTTGGGTCGTACTCGAAGTACAGAAAAGTAATTTCTGAAATAAATTAATGGTGGTCCTAATGTGTCAATGTCTTATTATTTTGGTTCATTGCACTATTTCTGAAAGTGTTGGTCATTTGAGGAAGCTTTGTCACTTTGGTTCATTACACTATTGTTGAAATTGTTGGTCATTTGAGGAAGTTTGTTATCTTCATTTTGAATGGGGGCTGTGTTTTTCTTCTTTGAAACATTCATTGTTTGGGGCACAGTAAGTACAGAAACGTAATTTCAGAAGTAAATTAAATGTGGATCCAGTGCTTAACTTGTGTTATAAGAATGTTTACATAGCGATTCACACAATTCCGGAAAAGCAGATCACGTAAACTGGGCAATCTTCTATAAACACAGGTAATATTAGACTTGGCTTGTAATAAGTTTTCTTCAACGTCTTGCTATTTTTGTTCATTACACTATTGTTAAAAATCGTGTTGATTTGAAGAAGTTTCATTACTGGCTTAATAAAACTTCATTAGAATGGTCTTTTTCGTGTGTTTCATTCCCTTAGAATGGTGCTGTTGTTTTCTTCTTTAATCCATTCATTGTTTGGGGCACACTCTATGTAAAGAAAAGTAATTTCAGAAGTATTTTAAATGTGAATTCCCTTCGAGTTGAAGGCGGTGCAGGTTCGATTCCTATTAGGTGCATTCCCCTGGATGTATTTCTCTCTTCTGTGTCAGTAAAACTTTCATTGTGTGTGTTTATTACTTGATATTGTGTCTTGTCCCTTGCACCCCAACAAACCAAACCAAACCTAAATGTGGATCCCGTGTTTAACTTGTGTTATGAGAAATGCTTAAAGATTGACACAATTGTGGAAAAACAGATAACGTAGACTGGGCAATCTTCCATAACAGATAATATTCGATATAGATTGTAATAAGTTTTCTTCGATGTTTTGTTATTTTGGTTCATTGCACTATTGTTGAAAGTGTTTGTCATTTGAAGAAGTTTTTTACTGGCTTGATAAAACTTATTAGAATTGTCTTTGACATGTGCTCCATTCATTTACATTGGGGGCTGTGTTTTTCTTCTTTAATCCATTCATTGTTTGGGACACACTCTAAGCACAGAATTGTAATTTCTGAAGCAAATTTAATGTGTACCAATGCTTAACTTGTGTTAATAAAGTGCTTAACTTGTGTTATAAAAGTGCTTACAGAGCGAGATTCACACAATTATGGAAAAAAGATCACGTAGACTGGTAAAACTTCTGTATGCACAAATAATATTAACCTTGTATTGCAATAAGGTTTTTCATTGTCTTGTTTTTGTTCATTACATTATTGTTGAAAACATTGTTAATTTGAAGAAGTCTCGTTATACTGACTTCATAAAACTTTCTTAGAAAGATTTTTTCGAGTGTTTCATTTAGCTTTTTCTTATTTTACCCATTCATTGTTTTGGGCACACTCTAAGTACAGAAACATAACATCTGAAATAAATTGAATGTGGAACCAATGTTTAATTTATGTCCCAAGAAATGTTTACACAGATATACTCAATTCTGGAAAACAGATCACACTGAAAGGGAAACTGTTCTACAGCCCAGATAAAATTAGACTTAGCATGTAATAATTTTTCTTCAATGTCTGGCGATATTTGTTCATTACCCAATGTTGAAAATGCTGCTTTGAATAGAAGTAGAAGCTTGATATTCTCTAAACTTCTAAAACCTATAACAATGCTTCAAACTTTGACTACGATGTATGAATTTCACACCTTAGATCATGTGTACTGGCCCCAAGGAATTCTTTCCCGTGTGTATGAGATAAAGAGTTAGTCACACTTCGTGATCTTTTTCGATTTTGGCAGATGACTTTTACTAGTAATGCCCATCCCTTAGAAATATATTCCTTAGAGAAAGCTATTCATACTCAGAGAAGACGCCAGAAGTTCTTGCTAATCAAATACTCTAACACCCAACTCTTAGAAAAATTATAGAATAGCTTGAGGCAATCAGGTGTTTGCTATAGAATGGTTGTTATTTGCTTCTACACAAACTATTGATTAATAAAGCTGAGCTTAAAACTAAGTGACCCATTCATACACTCTTCCCCAAACAACTGCACAATGCGTGCATGTGTGATCCCTGTCGTATAAACTGCCAACTATCTTATCGTTTGAAATGGTTCATTTAGCCTTGAATCCATAACTTCAATCTTCCTCAACTCCCCTTCATTGGAAAGACACTATTCTACTTCCCTAGGGTGAAACACGAATTTCCAAGTTCCATCCATAACTCATTTACCATCACCTACTCTAATGTGATCGGAAAGAGGTCATACTACCTCCTTGACCCTTACATACCATGAAGACGGCGAAGCTTCCTCTTGATTTCGATTATTGTTACAGAATGAAACAAACTGCGCACCCCTTGACAGAAACATGCGCAACTCTTAAACGAGATTACAGCTCTAAGGGTAAATTTATTCATCATTTTTGGCAAGTTTTTCTTTTTGGAAAAACAATATGCTACTCCCCTTGAGTGAAACAGGAATTTGAATTTGAAAGCTTCACCCATAAATCATTTACCATCACCTACTCTAATCTGATCGAAAAGTGGGTATACTTTCTCCTTGACCCTTTCATACATACTATATTGACGTCGAAGTTTCCTCTTGATTTTGATTGTTACAAAATGAAACGAACTGCGCACTCCTTGACAGAAACAGGTGCAAGTCTTAAATGAGATTACAGCTAAGGGTTCCTTTATTCACCACGTTTGGCAAACTTTCCTTCATTGGGAAAACAATATGCTACCCCCCTTGAGTGAAACAGGAATTTGAAAGCTTAATCCATAACTCATTTACCATCACCAACTCTAATCGGACCGGAAAGAAGACACTATCTCCTTGACCCTTACATACATACTATGATGACGGCGAAGTTTCCTCTTGATTTTGATTGTTATTACAAAATAAAACGAATTGTGCAATCCTTGACAGAAACGCGTGCAACACTTAAACGAAATTACAGTTAAGGGCATATTTATTCACCACTTTTGGCGAACTTTCCTTCATTGGGAAAACAATATGCTACTCCCCTGAGTGAAAAGGAATCTTCAAGCTCCATTTACCGTCACCAAAACCTTGATTGAAAAGAAAACACTATCTCCATGACTCCTACATACTACAATACGGCTAAGCCTGCTTTTGATTTTGATTGTTGTTGCAAAATTAGTGCAATTCTTGATAGAAACATGCGATTTTCTTACATGGGATTACAGCTAAGGGTAAATTTGGTCATGCTTTACGAATCATACATATGACTTTTCAAAACTTTATCTTGATAATAAAGTGTTTTTCTATATAATAGTTGTTATTTGCTACTGCACGAACTGTTGGTTAATAAAACTTATCTGAAAATTAAGAGCTTTTCCCTACCCGCTTCCCAAAACAACTACACAATGCGTACATTTGTGATCCCAGTCGCATAAACTGCTAACTATCCTATCTTTTGAAATGGGCCATTTAGTCCGGAATCCACAAGTCTGCTCTTTGTCTAACTTTCCTTCATTAGAAAGACAATATGCTACTCCCCTTGAGTGAAGCAGGAATTCCCAAGCTCCATCCATAACTCATTTACCATCACCTACTCTTATCTTGATCGGAAAGAGGACATACTATCCCTTTTCTGTTGGAGAGATGGTTCCCCAATTCTATTCTCAGATTTACTCATTGTGTTCTGGTCTTATCTTTTCTAATAGGAAAAAACGACATCATTATGAACTTGTCTTATCTTGATAGGCGCCTAAGTAGACTCGCCACTTCCGATTCTTTCTAATAGCCGTGGAGTAGTTTCGTAGTTAGTTTCTTAAATCACTGGCTGGGATATGGTCGTATATCCATCGTGGATACACCTCTTTTAGTGCCTTGACTTTACGATATTAACCAAGGTTTATAGAAGGGGGATGTATCTAGCGTTGTTAGTTCTGTTACTACTAGTTTGATATTCAGTCCGGACGTTTCCCGTAAATAGTCATTTTTGCTCTTTTTTCACACTTTTCACTACATTTTCATAAACAAGTACATTTTAAATACGATATTTTCTGCTATAAAATGCTTTTTTAGGAGAAATCAATACTAAATTCTTAAAAATCTTAAGTTCCATCAGAGTTTCAACAAAGCGCCGCTGAGGGCATAACAGCTCAAGTAAGGACGCCATAAGAATTTCAAATGTTATGATTCTTAGTTTTAATTAATCATTATAGAGTCCGTAAGCTGGAAAAATAATCTAACACTCCACTTCCAGCTCATATAAATTTCAAGGAAACTGACACCCTTGATTTGGGTCCAAAATTTTGCACAATCGCTGCCCCGAAATGTTGCAACAATGCAAAGATACAACAAATCTGATGCGCACCTGGCATCTGGAGCAATTAATGCCAGAGTAATTGCTGCTGACAAGCATTCGATGAGTCTGCCCAAGCCTAAACGCGGTCAAAACAGCCTATCTAATTTCAAATATTACGATTTGTACAAATTTTAGATATCACTCTGGAGGCCATAAGCTGGAAAAATAATCTTACTCTCCATTTACAAATTATTTAAATTTGAAGGAAACTGACACCCGTTATTTTTGGACTCAAAATTAAGCACAGATTTCGGCCCCGGAATGTTGTAACAAAGCAAAGATACGACAAATATTATGCGCATCTTGTATTAATTAATGCCAGAGTGGTTGCTGATGACAAAGCATTTGATGAGCTTGCTCGTAGATTATACCAGGCCTAAATGAGTCAAAACAAGTCATATAATGACGCCATGATCAGTCGAATTTCAAATATTATGATTCTTAGTTTTGATAAATCACTCTAGAAGCCATAAGCTGGAAAAGTAATCTAACACCCATCCAGCTCATAAATTTCGAGGAAACTGACACCCGTGATTTGGATCCAAACGTTTGCACAAATTGCGGCCTCGAAATGTTACCACACAGATACCACAAATCAGATGTGCATCCTGTTTTAATTAACGTCAGAGTGGTTGCGTTTGACAAAGAATTCGATGAGTTTGCTTCTACATTATACCAAGTCTGAACAAAACAGCTCATATAACGACACCATGTGAACATTAAATGCTATGATTCTTACAATTTCGATAAATCACTGGAGTCCATAAGCTGGACAAATAATCTAACATTCCACCTCCAACTCATATTAATTTCCATGGAAACTGACACCCGTGATTTGGATCCAAAAGTTTCCACAAAAAAGACGGCCTCGAAATGATACAACGCAAACGTACCACAAATCTGATGCTCAACCTTGTATTAATTAATGCCAGAGTGGATGTTACTGACAAAGCATTCGATGAGTCGGCCCGTAGATTATACCAAGCCTGTATGTAGTACCTAAATGTAGTTAAACCAGCTCATATAACGACGCCATTAGCAGTCTCGAATTTCAAATATTATGTATCTTACAAATTTGATATATCACTGGAGGCCATAAGCTGGAAAAATAATCTAACAACCCACCTCCAGCTCATATAAATTTCGAGGAACAGACACCCATGATTTGGATCCAAAAGTTTGCACAAATTGCCGGCCCCAAAATGTTACAACGCAAAGATACGAGAAACCTTGCACGCACCCTGCATTAATTAACGCTAGATTGGTTGCTGCTGACAAAGCATTCGATGAGTCTGCCCCCAGAATATACCAAGCCTAGGCAGATTTCGATCGAGCAGGTGCTTTGACCTCCCTTTGCAGCACCTCTCATTTTGGCGTTAGGAGAAATGATTTCTGCTTCTGTGGTTTGACATTAAAAATGAATTCTTTCCAGGAGAATGCATTTTTGGAATTCTCAGAAAATGCCTCCGCCATGGCAGACATAATACTTCAGACATAACTTTTGTTTGACACTCTGGGGTGCGATATTTAATATCGGACGAAATACGGCGCAATTTATTTTTCGATGTTGTCGCAAATTTCGGGATTTTATCATATAACGCAGACTGATTTATAGCGACTATCCTGCTGCATTGAAAAGACCCCGGTTTTTCATTTAACTGTAATTCTACTTTATGATCGCTATAACAACCTTGGGAAGAAGTAAAAATCTCGTTTCAGTGATCCTCTGTGGTGGGGTCACCTGATTCGTTGATGCGATTTAGGTTTGTTGAGGATTTTTTAGGCACGATTTGGTGGTTTTCTGGTCTCGCCGTGCCGCCAAATGCCTCGCTTCGCACTGGTACGTACGGACCAATCACGTGTCATCGAACTTTTTTTAAAGTCAGGAAAATGGCGACCTTCATTTGGCGCGTCTACTGATGCGTTGAGGCGATTTAGGTTTCACTAAGGAATTGTTTAGACATGATTTGGATTAGGAATTGTTTAGGACATGATTTGGTTTAGGAATTGTTTAGGGGGGACATTATTTGTTTTAGGAATTGTTTAGGGGGACATGATTTGGTTTAGGAATTGTTTAGGACATTTTTCGGATCTCGCCATGCCACCAAATGCTCCGATACGCACGGGTACGTACGTATCAATCACAGGTCATGGGACTTTTTTAAAGTCAAGAAAATGGCAACGAATACTTTCATAGCATGAACCATCTAGAAAATGGCATATTTGAATACTCCATACAGATTTCACAGCAGACACAAATAAAAGATTTTCTGAATATATGTAAATACTGCTAATATGTATAAACCTTTTGATATTTGTTTCATTTCTGCAGTGCGTAGTTTGAAATTTATCTTTTCTATCTTTAGAATTTAACCCTCTCAGGGGTTCACACTGAAGGATTATATGAATGTAAGAACGCCCTTTTTGTCCTTTGCAGACAACGTACATCGATGTTCACAAATAGAATTAATGTAATATAGTTAGATTTTTCCATCCTTAAATCCATTCTCTTAAATCGATAATCGAAAATAGATTTAAAGTCATATAGTTGTTACATTTTTCATCCTTAAATCCATGTCTCGACTATGGGGCTTCAGCACGAAAAATGCTTAAGTTACTCGAAGACTGATCGTTATCATAATGAATGTAAATGGATTCTGTGTCAACCATGTAAGATCTGGTATTGATGAGTTCCCAAAGGACATCAAAAGTCTAAAACATTTATATTTTCTATTCAAGGATTACATGAATGCAAGAAAGCCCTTTTTGTCCTTTGCTAACATCTTACATCGACGTTTGCAGATACAATTAAAGTCATGTAGCTGTTATATTTTCCATCCTTAAATCTATGTCCGCTCAACTCTTGAGGCTCCAACATGAAAATGCTGAAACTCCTCGAAGACTCATCGTTATCGTAATGAATGTAGACCGATGCTGTATCAACCATGTAAGATCTAGTATTGATGAGTTCTAAAGACATCAAAAGACTAAGCATTTATATACTCTATTCAAGAATTATATGAACGTAAAAACGCCCTTTTTGTCCTTCGCTAACATCTTACATCGATGTTAGCAAATAGAATTAATGTCATATAGTTGTTATATTTTTCTATTCTTAAATCCATGTCTCCTCGACTCTGGAGGCTCCAACATGAAAATGTTGAAGGTCCTCGAAGTCTAATCGTTATCGTAATGAATGTAGATCGATGCTATATCAACAATGTAAGATCTAGTATTGATGAGTTCTAAAGACATCAAAAGACTAAGCATTAATATACTCTATTCAAGGATTATATGAACGTAAAAACTCCCTTTTTGTCCTTCGTTAACATCTTACATCGATGTTCGCAAATAGAATTAATGTCACATAGTTGTTATATTTTTCCCAACCATGTCCCCTCGACTCTGGAGGCTCCAACATGAAAATGTTGAAGGTCCTCGAAGTCTAATCGTTATCGTAATGAATGTAGATCGATGCTATATCAACAATGTAAGATCTAGTATTGATGAGTTCTAAAGACATCAAAAGACTAAGCATTAATATACTCTATTCAAGGATTATATGAACGTAAAAACGCCCTTTTTGTCCTTCGCTAACATCTTACATCGATGTTAGCAAATAGAATTAATGTCATATAGTTGTTATATTTTTCTATTCTTAAATCCATGTCTCCTCGACTCTGGAGGCTCCAACATGAAAATGTTGAAGGTCCTCGAAGTCTAATCGTTATCGTAATGAATGTAGATCGATGCTATATCAACAATGTAAGATCTAGTATTGATGAGTTCTAAAGACATCAAAAGACTAAGCATTAATATACTCTATTCAAGGATTATATGAACGTAAAAACGCCCTTTTTGTCCTTCGCTAACATCTTACATCGATGTTAGCAAATAGAATTAATGTCATATAGTTGTTATATTTTTCTATTCTTAAATCCATGTCTCCTCGACTCTGGAGGCTCCAACATGAAAATGTTGAAGGTCCTCGAAGTCTAATCGTTATCGTAATGAATGTAGATCGATGCTATATCAACAATGTAAGATCTAGTATTGATGAGTTCTAAAGACATCAAAAGACTAAGCATTAATATACTCTATTCAAGGATTATATGAACGTAAAAACTCCCTTTTTGTCCTTCGTTAACATCTTACATCGATGTTCGCAAATAGAATTAATGTCACATAGTTGTTATATTTTTCCCAACCATGTCCCCTCGACTCTGGAGGCTCCAACACGAAAATGCTGAAGGTCCTCGAAGACTAATCGTTATCGTAATGAGATCATCGATACTGCAATAGCGTAACGACAATGAGTTAGCAAATCAGTGAGCCATTAATGCTTCAGAACGAAGTTAATGATGATACATTAATATATCACAACTCCAGGGAAGATACGTACGATATTCGGGATAAAAAACGGGAAAGACGGGATTTGAGCGAGATTCCGGGAAACTCCATTTCTTTCGCCTGTGGAAATATCTTGTTAATTTATGCAGCCGCCGTCTTAATCTGTGTCGTTTCAGAGTTTTGTTTTTGGAGGAAGTTTTCTGCTTTGAGGCGGTAGGAGGAAAAGTGGTTCTTTCACCTCTGCGTTGGTGGTTATTGTTTACGACATAACAAATTGTTGGCCCAAGAAAAGATGTATGGTTTGAAATTTAAATGAGCCTTCGATAAAAGCATGCAGAATTCATAACTACCTACACGTTTCTTGTTTCTTTCCAAATTATGCAGGTACTTTAAAGTATCTGATAACGTTAAAAAGTCGAATTTGTAAGTAATATTTCATTTTATTCAATGTCCTTAATATTAGACTTTTTTCTTTACGAAACTGTTTTTATTTTGTCTTTACGGTGAATAGGAGCGGATATATATCAATTTGAATACATCTTGAAAATTGTTTTTTTAATTCGTTTTCAAATATCTAAAAGGATTTTCTCTGATTGTGATTTTTTGAGCAAACTGTACGAGAAACGTGATAACTAAAAATGTACTATATATTTTTAATTAAATTTGGTGTACTGATTTTCATATTCGTTTTGGAATACCTGAATTAGGATATACGAGCTATCTTGAAAGAAAAACATTTTAGAGAGATTTCAGTGTTTTGGCGTAAGGAAACATTTCAAAAATTCATATTTTCTTCTACTTTATTCCCAATATCACATGAGGGGAAGGAAATATTGCATATATTTTAATTCAGGCCCTAGCTCATATATTTAGAAGACTATGCAAAATGTTAGGCAAATGTACTCATAAGTTTTTCAGTTGTAATGTTGTTTGATAATGTCATTTTTTTTACCTAAATTTTCCAATTTTTGTAATACGTTACATTAATGTTTATTCATTCTTTGTTTTATAATGTGTTTTTATAAGTTGTTTTACCTTAAAAAATAGTATAATTTGAACATTTAAAAGACTCCAAACGTAATCATATACCTTAACCCTAATGGTTATCTCGTCTTTAGCAAAACTAACCAGATCCTGATGGAGGAGATATTTCACCATTAGAAGAAAACTGACATGATCTCGATCTCGTCATCATAAAAAAAATCTTTAATATCTTGATGACGAGATATTTCGTTATTACCAAAATTGGTCATATCTTAATGGACCAGATATCTCGTCGAAACCACTGGAGTATTAATTGATGTAGGTTTCTCTAATTATTGTGTGTGTGCACAACGGATTCTCCAAAAGCCAAAACAATAAAAGGTTTTTAGCATTTCAAAACACGTTGTCCACCCAGTTATGCTGTCATCTTAGTCAAGAAAGAAGTATATTAATATTTTGTCAGTTTGGGTTTACAGTCGAGCTGCGTATATAAGTATCTGACACGAAAGAACCTATATAGATATAACAGTATAATCATTTATCCAACTGTTTATTGCATGCTTTAACCATTTTCTAGCGCTTTAAGGTATCAAGTACTTATATACGTTGAATTAAAAAAAACTCTAGCCTTAATCTTCCAAGTGGTTTCCACGTAG